>APFE030271269.1:83579-97374 GCA_000404065.3 Pinus taeda | reverse complement strand
TTTTTAGTTGTATGTTAAGAGAAAGATTTGATTTTCAAAGCATTGCATGTTCAACTCTTCCTTAGCTAGAAACTCATTGAAAAGAAAACGAATTGTTTATCATCTTAGGTGCATTTTTTAGTGTTTTGGAGTCGAGTCTACACACCATAAAGTTTCATCTCCACACCCATTGACTTAAGAAACAAGCAATAAAATTAACACTTAATTAAAATCCATCTAGCAATATTTTTATTTTCTAGGGTTCTTTTCACCAACATAACTTAGGCTAGTATCTTGGAGTAGGGAGTAATTAACTCTCCAAGATAGTTTAAACAAACAAGTAGTTGATCTTGTAATAGGGATAAATTCCAATTGTTACATCTATGCTCTGGGAAAGCTCCTCTTAAAGGAGAAGCACGAGATCATATCTGAACCAGTGTGGGAATCAATTCTTCCTCATTGGGAACGATAGAAGATATTCACGTATTAAAAACGGTAAACCTCGGATTGACCATTGTCGAGGAGCCTGGGGTCACTTGTTGGTAAACCTTGGATTATGTCAAGGAGCCTTCAAGGGGATTGAGCTTGTTACTCTGACCTTGCATGCTTATCGGATCGTAGAATGTTCCCCCAAGTATATTTGTTTCCGTTGGTAACCTTAGTGGCCATAATCTATAGGATTCTTTCCTAGTTGACGGTGGAGGGAAGATCCCACTGTACCTGGAGTAGACATCGACTAGACTCACTTGGACTCTCTGGGGGGTTATCTTCACTCGAGATGGTTATAGTGGAGAAACTTGTGCCAGTCTGTTTCATTAAGTAGGTTCTCGGGGTAACTGTTCCAACTGCCATTTCTATATTGAATTCTGCAATGTTGGATTTCATCACCAACTAGTGTTTTCGATCCGGAAAAGTATTGTTTGTGTGTGGTTTGATCTCCTAGATTTATTAGGCGTATGCTTCAAATTGTTTGGTTCTTTAGAGACTTTAGGTGGTTTTCTTTGTTGTCGTGTGAAGTAATTAAACAATCAATCGTGGCTGAATTACTGAGAAAATCTCGTCGACTTCGAGGGCAGCCTCCCGAATTTACACCAATTCAATTTGAAGGGCTGTGAGCTCTTGTCACACCTAGTGAAAGTAGAGTTGGGTCACCAGAGGCCGGAGAGTCTTCGTTAATCATACATACTGATTATCAAGTTCAAGCAATAGAACATATTTCCGAACAGATTTCATTTTCTGAAGTTACTGGTAGTATTACTCCTACCAGTTCATTAGTCGAGGAGCCTAAAACTGAACCTGTTTCTACTCCATCTTCAGGATTTGCTTCTCCTGTTTCTAGTGGTCCTGGTTCACCCAGGGTAGAAAGTGTCATTACCCAGAATCTTCGTTCTAGACTCATTTCCATCGAAGAGCTTGTAAGTCCAGACGAAGGTAGAAACATCCCCGAAAATCAACCAACTATCGAACTTAGGGAGCGTGAATCCATTTTCTACAGTCCCATTAGAGGTGACGCTTGGTATATTTCACTTTTTAGAAAATCCAGGTCTCACGTCTTCACCACCTCGATTTCCTTTGCATCCAACACCCAGAGGTTATTATCCTCCTTTGAATATGTTGAGACAGTCATCCTTGTTTTCTCAGACGCCAGAAACATTTTTACATGGCGGTCCTTCTGTCCCTCCTAGGTATCAGTCTTTATCTGGTACATTTTCAGGAGCGTCTCCTCAACCCATTGAATATGTAGTATCTCTTGTAATAGCGGAACTAAATCGTTAAGTGTTGAAGAGATTCTTATGATGTCTAGTACTACTCCTAACCCGCAACCTCAAGGTACTCAAATACCGCCTGGGGCTCAACTGCAAGGCATTCCATTACCGCCTGGGGGGCAACCTCAAGGACAGTACATGCCTACGGGACAGTATTTTCCTCAAGGTCAACCCCAGTATCAACATGTACCTCAAGGTCAACCCCAGGATCAATATGTACCTCAAGGTCAACCTCAGTTTCAATATGTGCCTCAAGGTCAGTACCAGCCTCAAGGTCAATACCAACCTCAAGGTCAATACCAAGCTCAAGGTTTCCAACCACCTTTAGATCAATCATTTGTTCAAGGAAGGAGAAATGTACCGTATAATTATCAACCTTACACTCAACCTGGTTTTGGTCCTCAATATGCTCAACCTGTTATGGGTCCATTCCAACCACCTTCAGATCAATCATTTGTTCAAGGAACGGGAAATTTACCATATAATTATCAACCTTACACTCAACCTAGTTTTGGTCCTCAATATGCTCAACCTGTTATGGGTCCATACCCCGGAATGAACGTGGTGTGGGATCAACAGACTTCACAACCCAGTGTGCAGTCGTCATCTCAATCTAGACAGCCTTTGGTTTCTGGTTCACCCCAGCAACCTGTCCAGCCTATTACTCAAACTTATACACTTGGGGTAGTTCATCAACCTGGGCCTAGTTCTCCTCGAACTCTGCCTCAAATGTCTGTTGCAACTATTGCAGCCTATGTTCAATCCACCCCACCTATTTATGGAGTATCCGCAGCTCCAGTTTCTATTGTTCTTGTATCAACTCCTCATGCCTCTTTACCTCAGTCTGGACCTACAATCCAGACTCTGGTTTCAATGCCTGTAGGACAACCTGCGCCTAGTACGGTTGTCACAAGTCAACCTAAATTTACTTATCAACCGTACCAGGGACAGTACCAATTCGGTCCTGATGTGCAGAACCCGGCTTATCAGTATCAATCGTACCTTGGATATACTTATTAGCAACCTCAACAACCCCAGTATGGTCCAGTTAATCCGGGTTTTCCAAGAGGATATAATATCCCAAATGCAAATCTGATTTCGAGTTATCCCAGATATCCTTCTCCTGGAGCTGGTCTTACGACCCCAATTTTCCGGGATCCGAACCATCAGTTACCATTTATAGTAGCTTTGGGTTTACCTGACTTGTCACACCTAACGAACGATCCCATTAATTATCTTCCATTTTGGCCGCCAATGCTGAATAAGTTGCCCAGTGATTTACCAAAGTTTGAGGGGAAGTCAGGAGAAGATCCATCTAATCATGTAATGACTTACCATCTCTAGTGTGCATCGAATTCCATTATAGATGATTCAATTCATCTTTGTCTTTTTCAACACACTTTGATTGGCCTTGCAGCCAAGTGGTACATTGAGTTGCCACGAGGCTCTTTTTACAATTTTAGTCAGTTAGCCACTTCCTTCCTTACTCATTTTCAACTGTCAGTCCGATATTACAATGGAACGGAGTTATTAACTTCATTAAAACAGTCAACATCCACATATATTTCAGACCACATTCATGAATGGAGACGTCGACGTCGTTTAGTGAAAGTTTTTATCCCGGACCAAATTTTGGCAGAATGGTTTGTAAAATCGTTATTACCTAAAATAACTGAAGATGTAGCCAAGGCAGGAGTAGTTACCTAAGAGCAAGTAATTGCTCAAGCTCAGTACCTTGACCTATTTTACACGCAGTTAGGTACTTTACATGAGAAAATCCCCGACCTTCTAAAGCAAAATCAAATAACTGCACCTCCCTCAGGGTCTCATGTCGCTGACGATATGATTGGTACTGTTAAAACCAAAAGTAATAATAAATCCTCCAAGAATTCTTCTCCTATTATAACTTTACCAGATTCCCCTACAGGAGATTCTTCTGCCGAAATTCCTGCCGATATCCATGTCATAGAATCATCTACAGCCAAATCAAAATTTGGCGGTAAGAAGGAAGGAAATAAGAAAAATAAGCAGAACTTGAAAGAGAAATTTGAAAAACCTGAATCTACTGACAAGAAACATAAACCTCGCTATCTTTGTCTCATCTGCGATGAGGAGAATTTTACAAGAGATTGTCCACGTTGTGCTGAGGTTGCGAAAATCGTCGAAGGTTCTCAAACGCCTACTGTTTTGAAGGATCCTTTTCCGAGTCAAGACAGTAAGATGATAGGTTCATCCTCAAATGCCTCGGAGGAACCCATAATGATGATGTCCCATGTTAGGATTGCGACATGATCACAAGGTTATGGAAGTAAAAGTCCTATTGGTGGAAAGGAAGCAAAATCTTCCAATTCCAACCCATCAACCTCAGCTCCATCTGGTTCCGATCCGCTACAGATCGAGAAACCTAATCCCAAGTTAGTAATCAAACTGCCTGCTAAGGGTATAATTTGAAAGTCAGCTTTCAATCCACATGCGAGAGCTGCTCATAACTATAAAATTGTTGAAGATTTAGTTGTTTCACCTTTAGCAATGTCGGCTTTGGAGGTGCTGCAATCATGTCCAGCACAGCGTAAAATGCTATTGTCGGATATAGGAGCTTTTGATCTTCAGGATTCAAATATCGTAATATTCAATTTAGAAAATAGTACACCTCGTTTACCTTATCAAATGGCTTTCCAGATTCCAGTGTTAGTAAAAAACAGACCTTGCTTTAGGACTGTGATTGATGAGGGAGCTTCAACGTGTATTATGTCGATACAGTGCTGGAAAGCCCTTGGCTCTCCTACACTTAATCAATCCCCGATGATTCTAAAAGCCTTTCATGGCCGAGGTTTTCACCCTTATGGAATTTTGCAGGACTTACCTATAGGAGTTGAAGGAAAAACTGTTAATCTAGATGTGGAGGTGGTTGATGCCCCTCTGGATTACAACCTTGTTTTGGGTCGTAGCTGGTCTTACGTGATGACTGTTGTTGTTTCATCGGTCTTTCGGCTTATTAAATTTCCACATAATGGAAAGATCGTTACAATAGATCAGTTAACTTACTTTTCGTCTGACCCATCAGCTTCTGAGAGTATCCAACGTGTCGATAAAACGGCTATCCCTTATAAGGATGTTGGGGTAGGTTTAGTTAAATATTATGGTTTACTAGGAATGTTTTCTTTCCCTCCTCCCAATGTACCATCTCCTTTCACGACTATTCATATGATTTCGTCAGAATCCATTCTTCTTGACGATCCTTGGATCATTCCATCTGATTCCGAGGTGGACTCTTTTGGTGAAGCCATGCCTTTGAGTCCCTTTGAAGTTGCTTATCAGGCTATACAGTGATTTTCCGACTCAAGTTCAATCAATCTTGATCTAGTGAATGTGATCCATGGCGAATCACTTTCAATATCAACCTCAGATTTAACAACATTTTCCGATCTTGTTTATACTGATGAGAAAATTCAGGAACTTTTGTCTGTTGATGATTTACCATGGGAAGATATTCATCATAGATCTTCGTTTCTACCCGAGATTGATCATTCTGAGAATGATTTTTCATCTATTTTTACTGCTGAATATGTCAAAGAACCGCAAAATCCATTGAAACATCCTGATTCTGAACAAAATTTAGCAAATATTTCTCGAACGGTTCCTATCGACATTTCAGTCAAACCAAGAATTGTTGAAAACATTCACATAGGTGCTTCTTGTACGGACACTGAAGTCAAAACATATAAAGCCCTATTTCAAGAATTCTGTGACATGTTTTCCTGGTCCTATGAGGAAATGCCAGGAATTGATCCTGCAATTTTTGTTCATGAGATCAAAACTTACCCGGATGCTAAACCCGTCCGGCAACGTTTGCGTCAGATACACCCACAAAACGTTGCTGCCATCAAAGCAAAAGTTGAGAAATTACTTAAAGAAGGCTTCATTTATCTAATTTCTTTAACGGATTGGGTATCGAATATTTTTCCGGTCACCAAAAATCAAGGGACAATAAGAATATGTATTGACTATAGGGATATTAATCATGGTTGTCCCAAGGACAATTATCCAACACCCTATATCGATCAAATTATTGATGATTGTGCTGGTAGTGAAATTTTCTCCTTTATGGATGGTTTTTCGGGTTACAATCAAATTAACATTCTACCTACCGATCAACCAAAAACGGCTTTCATCTATCCATGGGGGAAATTTGCTTGTTGCAAGTTACCTTTTGGATTGAAGAATGCCGGAGCAAGTTTTCGAAGGGCTATGTCTTATGCGTTTCATGACATCAAGCACATTTTGTAGCCTTATCATGACATCAAGCACATTGTGCAGCCTTCCCATTCCACCATTGGGATGGTTTTAGTTCAACAGGATGAGTTCAAGAGTGAACATGTGATCTATTATCTTAGTCGGACTCTAACTCCGACTAAGTTAAAATATTCACATGTGGAGAAACTAGCCTTGGCAGCAGTTCATGCTATTCAACGATTTCGTCATTACATTTTGTTACGCAAAACCACGGTCATTTATGACTGTAACCCTATGCAATACATTTTGACTGAACAATTGCTAGGGGAAAAGTATTCCAAATGGATTGTCATCCTACAGGAATTTGACTTGGCATTTGAAAAGGCCAAGTCCAAGAAGTCTTTGGTTTCTGCAGAATTGATGTGTGACTTCCCTCGTGCTAATACCGAACATGTGGCAGAGAACCCATTGCGGATGAATCCTTGTTCCATATCAGCACTGTTGATCCTTGGTATGGAGATATCATTGTTTATCTCCAAACCCAATCTTTTCGGCCAGACATTTCACGATATCAGCATAGGAAAATACGATTCCAATCCCAACCTTACACTATTATTGGAGATACTCTTTATCGTCCTGGGGCAGATTCTATTTTCCGACGTTGTCTAACTCACGAAGAGGCCAAAAAGGTTCTAAATGACTGTCACTCTGGAGCGTGTGGCAGTCATATGTCTGGGTATGCCACAACCCAAAATATATTGCGCGCTGGCTATTTCTGACTGTCCTTATTTAAAGATTGTATCGCTGCAGTCCGAAAATGCCACAATTGCCAAATTTTTTATCGTAAAATTCGCACTCCTCCTGCTCCTCTCCACCCTATAATTGCCGTTGGTCCATTTGAAAAATGGGGTATCAATTTTATTACATGTAACCCTCACTTGGCCGGGGGGCATGCGTACATCATCCTTGTGGTAGATTATTTTACCAAGTGGGCCGAGGCGATGCCTACATTTTCAGCAAACGGCAAAACTGCTGCGATTTTCGTTTTCAATCATATAATTGCTAGGTTCGGTGTTCCTCAAGCGATTATCACTAACCATGGGAGTCATTTTCGAAACATCATGATGACTGAAATAACAGATCAGATTGGCCTATGTCATGATAGTTCCACACCATATTACCCACAGGCAAATGGTCTGGTTGAAGCAAACAACAAAGTTCTAGTCACCATGATCCGACGAATCATTGGGATTCACAGGTCGAAGTGGCATAACATGTTATTTTCAGCACTTTGGGCGTATCGAACCTCAGTCAAAACATCAACAGGTTTTACTCCCTTTCAACTGGTTTATAGTTTAGAGGCAATACTACCCATTGAATGCGAAATCCCGTCATTACAAATTGTCATACAATTATTACCAGCCACTTCCAAAGAGGAAAAGCATTTATTATACTTAGCTCAATTAGATGAGAATCAACGTGATGCTACATTAGCTATCGAAAATCATGCCAAAAGAATTAAAGCTCAGTATGATCGGAATGTTACACCCCACAATTTTTCGGAAGGAGACCTAGTCTTACTTTATGATCAAGCAAACGATAAGCTAGGGGCTGGCAAATTTGTACCCATGTGGCATGGTCCGTATATTTAAGTGAAATCTGGAAAAAGGGGCCTATGAATTAGAAGATTTTGATGGTGTCTCTTTAGGTAAACCTAGGAATGGGCTTTATTTAAAGCGATATTATGCTTCAAATATTAGTGTGGAGATTTTTAGAGTAGTTTTTCTTTCTAGTGTGATGTGTTTTTAGACTAGGAATTCATGCTTAGTTTAAAGAGTGTTTTCATCATTATTCCTGCTTATCTTGATTTTACTGTTGATATTACAGATGTCGATGCCTCTCCAAACATACATCGGTTTTGCTGATGGCGCTTGTCGTAGTACATGGAACATCTCTTCCACAGCTTGGGTTATCTATTCGCCCTCTGACGAGTTAGTATCTATGCATGGGGTAAGCCTTGGTCAAACAAAAAACAACATTGCAGAATATAGTGCAGTGATTGAGTTATTATCTGAATCCATTTCATTTGGAATTCGGAGTTTGATTGTTAGGTTAGATTCAGAACTCGTTGTATTACAGCTTAATAGAGTTTATGCCATTAGAAATCTAGTGTTATTTCGATTATTTTTGAGAGTCCGTCTCTTGGAACGAGAATTTGATTACATCGAATATCAACACATTCCAAGATATTTAAATACATTAGCAGATGCAGTTGCTTCTCGAATGTTAAATGGACATTTGCATTAAATCAAACAGTAAATTTAAAAACATCCCATAACATGTTTTGCAAGATAACCAGTAATAGTGATATAGCATAGCATAGGAGTGTGTCAAATATACATCGTCTTCGATCATAGGTTGAAAAACACCTTATAATCGACAAAACTGAAAGTAAAAAAAGTCTAAAAATGAGTCTATAAGGTGATCATCCTATCACTGGTGACGATCACGATAGGACACCACTGCTCGGGCCACCCTACAAAGGAACCTCCTAAAAGGTCCTAGGACCCCAATCACATAGCACTGTAGCCTAAGAGGAATGTCATCTATGCTGGTCTCCAGAATATCTACTGTCAAGTGCTCTAGATGACCCTCCAATTTGGCCAAGGTCTCTACTGATTGGTCCTGTGGGGTTGGTGCTGTGGCCACTAGTTGTCTTCGATCATAAGGCTGGAGAGCGGCTGGTCTCCGTGGATCGACATCTGTATTTAAAAACATTTTACTATTATTTTTGGGACAATTTAAAAACAAAAAAAAATTTAATCAAAAATGTTGAAAATGTTGAAAATGATTTTTACCTCTATCATCCCATTGCTCTCCTGGTGGAAGAGCCATGTCGGGATCACCACGATAATCCATCCCAGTGTATGGAAAATCCTGAATCACAAAGAGTTGGTTCTCTAACCAACGAAAATACTCGGGTGAGAATCGAACAACCTTAGTGCCCTCCTCAGGATGACGGGCTATTACTGCAACCCAACGCATAACCCTAGGATCTCAGGGAAGTCCATCCTCAACAGTAAGTTGTTGTGGAACCAGCATAGGTACCCTCTCTAGGGAAAAGCTCACAACTAAATAACCATATCCAAAAAATTTTAGTTGTCTATTCTTTTCCCTAGTCAATTGGCCTTTCACATTGGCCAATACATCATCGCACCAGTTGAAGATGGTGCCTCAGAAGCAGTCTACTGCCATGCGCATTTGGGAACCGGTAGCTAGATGCAATGTTGTGCTTCCGCAGAGTCTGGTGATATTAAATGCGATCACTTTTAGTTCAGGATGGGAGATGGTTTTAACATCTATCTGTTTGTCCGTAGTTTGGACATTGTAAAACTCTAGTCGTAGACTAGTGACAGATTGGCTACCTGGCCTAGATCCAAACAGAGATAATCCCTCACCCCTCTTGGGAAAGCCAGTCAAGAAGTATATGTCTTCTGGCTCGATTTCGAGCCAGTTGCCACCAATAATGAAGCACTGGTCCTGAATGCTCCACCTGTCTACCAGCCATGGCAGAAAGTCTACCTATGCCCTCATGCCGGGTATGGCCCAGAATTTAAACAATTCGCATGCTCTCAATGCCTGTAATGAAGGCGGATGGAGTAATGCGGCTTGGTCCACATCCTCGTGCTCTCTTTCCTGCCAAATAAGCATCTTGCGTACCTACATTGCAAAATAGGTGGTTTAGAACTTTTCAATTTGAAATCTGTGAGGCAAAAATGAAGAAATTAGGGTTTTAAATCCGTGTTTCGCGGGGTTCGCACCCATTCTTTTAGAGACAGTGTGTAGTTGCACAATTTTCCTTAAGAACAAGTGTGGCACCCCGAGTTTTCCCTGTGCACGGAAAAATCAGGGTTTACAGGGGCCGCATGGCGCACCCGCGCAACCACAACAGGCGATTTTTTGCCCAAATTTCCTTCTAAAAATCAAATTCTAAAGCCTAAAACAAAATTTAAAATAGATGAAATGCAAGAGTAAGTTGTTGTGGATTACCTGGAGCTCGCAGTTTTCATTTCCAACTGTCGGATTTTCTGTAATCTCCACAAGAAGTTTCTTACCCAAAAGCACTTTTATACCACTCTGAAGTCAAATAGTGAAAATGAATTTACAAAAGCCCTTTTTATAGGTTTTTTGAATAAATAAATATTTAATTTGTTTATTTTCCACTTTAGAAAGGTAACTTTTCAATATGTTTTTACTTATCTTAAACAGGTATGCGTAATCATTCGAGTTTTTGTGTAGAAAACAGGATGTTCAGGGATAAATGATCATTTTCGACGAAAAATATTTTGAGTCCTCTTTATGCTCTTTTTTGACTCATAAAATATGAAAAGATTGCCGAGTTTTTCTCTTTTTGAACTCGTTAAAATGGAATTAAAAAGACAGTCCACTTACAACTCTTTTCTGACTGTGTAAACATGAAAAGATTGTCGAATTTTTGTCGTTTCAAGTTCGATATTGCTAATAAAATGACGTGTCTTTGATCGCTTTTATACTTTTTCGGATCAAGGCCACTAATTACGAAAAGTACTCCTTGATCGTAATGGTCAAGCGGTTCTCTCAAGTATTATTTTATACTTTTTCGGGCTTGCGAGACACAAATTTACGAAAAAAGACAACCATAGAGTTTTCTTAAGTTTTTCTTTTGACTCCCTAAAATTGAAAAACACCGAGTTTCTCCTATAGTGGACTCGTTAAAATTTCACAGTAAAGGACCTATTCAATTTCAAACAGGAACGGACCACTCCTTCTTAGGGTTCGAATCTAGACTAAGTTGGACTCATTCGAAGGATGAGCTTATAACCAAGCAAATGTTATCCTCCTCAAGCTTGTCAAAAATAAAGAGGTACTTGCCAAAAATGGTGGGCGAAAAGAGAGAAAATGAACCTTTTTGTTGTACTTTTTGTTTGAAAAACTTTCCATCACTCTTGAATATGACACTTTTATTCACCTAGGTTGGGAAATCCTTTACCTAATAGTTAATCAAGCCACATTGAAAGTCTTCAACCGGTTTCTATGTATTAACTTTGGGTCAAGTGTCACCAAACCATCTGCAGTGTCGTTATTGTTCAAGAGGTCTATGCAAATAAACCATTCATCTGCAAAATATCTGTCATCCATCATTGACCATCCCTGAGTTAGTCCTTGCCAAATATATTTCTTCAGACTTGATCTATGATTTCGTGTTATGGGCTTGCCTATAACGGATCGCTTTCTATCAATTTCCGCTCATTATCTAGAAATATGATCTAGAAATCATTAGTACCTTGGAATCTGCATGCCTTAATGGCAGGTTTCTCACCTTTGATGATAGGTTGCATCATTGACCTTCGATCAAAGGATTTTGTGATGTGTTCGACATCAACTCATTCATTCACATTTCATGGATTGTACTGAGTACTTTGAGGCCTATTGACATTACTGGTGGTTCCTCTCACACTTGTTAATAGTTTACATCATTGACTGGCAATCAAGTGGTTTCTACCATGTTCAACTTCGACACATTCATTCACATGGATAGAATCGTACTGGTTCGAGAAGTAGAAATAAAGACTCTGGATCTAGTTTCCACCATCAAGGCTGCGAGAAATTTTGTTATCATTATATAATGGACTATTCATAAACAGATCGTTGCGCCCATACTGTGTCCATATATCTCTACTTCTGATGTAATACAAAATCATTCCTGTATCAGAACAATTTTAGATAGTTCTTAGTCGGTTTTGATCTGAGTATGGGAATTCCTACCTCAGCGATGATATTTTCACATATATATATTTCGTGCTGAATGTTTTTACAGGTTCCAACAGGGGTATCCACAGGTTGATCCTTGAAATGATAAATTCCTTCACTCTTCTTAGATGATAAAAAACTATCCTCATCTATTACAAACTTCACACTTTAGGGGGCAATCTGTTACACAAAAATTGTCACCATGACTTTCTACAGTTTGTGTGAGTCCATCACCACTCATACATACCTCCTTTGCAAGTCTCAAGCCTCGGCTCTTCATGTCAAGCCTTGAAAATGGGAGAAATACCTTAAAAATATCTCAAATCCAGGTTTCACACTTTCTCCTAGCATTGCCTGCAGTGCCGCACCCAATGGTCATGTCCCCTGTGAACCTGACCG
This sequence comes from Pinus taeda, assembly GCA_000404065.3. Lineage (NCBI taxonomy): Eukaryota > Viridiplantae > Streptophyta > Pinopsida > Pinales > Pinaceae > Pinus > Pinus taeda. The sequence continues at coordinate 85,207 of APFE030271269.1, read as the reverse complement.
CTCTATCTATTAAGTGATGGGTGCGAACCCCTGTAAAAGTTAAAAAGGCATGAGTTCATTCTTAAAAACTCATCTTGGGTCACTTCTGGATGCTTCTAGAAGGAATATTATGCTGGCAAGTTCGCTCCACCGTGGTTCATCCATTCCATAATAAGGGAGCTAACTCCATGATATGAGGTGCTTATCCCATTGAAGAAGGAACTTATCCCTTCAATGGTGGACCTGCAACTTCCTCCATTTGCACTATAAATTCAGGCATTGGGCTGGTTGTAGGAGAGTTTGAAAGCTAAAGATTCTTGAGGGTAAATGCTGCTGGAAATTAGACTTCCTTTTTGAGCTTGTGAGAGGAGAGATCACATACCTTTCATTTCATTTAGGAAGTGAGTGAGGCTTGTCAAAGTAGAGGAGATTCCTGCTGGACCCTGGAAAGAGCTTGTGCAACATCAAGGCAAAGGTTGTAAGGTTCTTTTATTCATAAACTTAATACAACCAAGTTTATTTTTCTCAATGAACTGTCTCTAACAGTTTATTTTATGAGCTCCTTGATCTTCATAATGAACATGTTTTATTATATTATCTATGCAGGTGTTCTTTGATGTGTGTTTGTTTATGTATGCGGGTTATTACAAAGGAACTGCTTGAAGCTGTTGGAATAAAGCTGCCACAAACAAGCGTTGGGCCAAGGTAGGGTCTATTACACCTTGTAGTTTTCGTTTATGAATTGAAACATGTTTAGAGAAAAGTAGATTTGCTTGTGCTACTTGTTGCTAGATATCATTTGATACTAGGGAGATCGGTCTTGTCTGCAAGAACGATTTATTCGACCAACAAATTGGCGACTCCACTGGGGACGAGATTTGATTGTTTAATTTTCCTTTATCTTTGATTTGAGAAACTTCATTTTTGGTTTCTGGTGTTTGCTTGATGTGTGTGGGATTGGGTAGTTTGTAGGTCCTGGATTGATTTTTTGTTTTTTAGAAATTTTTACGAGGACCACACGTTCTGTTTGAGTTACAGTGCAGACTTGTCTGCACCGTTACTTTACTGCACAGAGTGGTACCACACCTGGTTTCACTGGGTGCCTGCAGACCCTGTCAAAATTTTTGAAAATCCTAAAATCTTTTCGTCCAGTTTAGTTTAGATTATTTTATAGCTTTTAGTCTCTGCCCAAATCTGCATATATCCTGTCAAAAAGCCTTGTTTATGAGTTTCTTTCAGCAAATTCTTCCTCTCATCAATCTTCATTAAGTTAATTAGGTGTTTTGAGTCTCTTTTTTGAGAAATTCTTAATTTGATTTCCTTTGGTCATTACTTGGAGGTTTGTCTCAGTCTTTTCATAATTTTGCTAAATTGTGTATGAGTGTTAATCACCTTTGAGTGTTTTTATTTTTTGATCTTTGGAACTCTCACCCAATTTTCTTGACTTGCACTTGATTGGTTCTTAGATTACATTAGAATCATATTGTGTTTGAGAATTCTCTTGCATGGATCACATTTGCATAGTTAAAATTCTCATTTTCAGAATATGAATGAAAAATGTGCATAGATTACATTTGCATACTTTTCAAGTGAATTGTGCATAGATTACAATTGCATAGTTTACATTCTGAAAAAGCAATCGTAGATTT
>APFE030271269.1:59983-74472 GCA_000404065.3 Pinus taeda | reverse complement strand
CCATCAACTTCGAAACTAGGTATCAACACGTTCGTCGAGACGCCATGGTCCAAAACCATAGGCACAACTTCCAAGGACTAACTGCCACGGACCAAAGGTACTTTTCACATGTACGCACTTTTACTGAATCAAACCTGCGTGTATACGCTGATTCTCCATGATGAACCTGCGTATATCTCTTTCTTGTCCTGCTGTACTGAGATCTGTCCTCTGATTAACTTGCCATCACCTGTACCAACCTCTGAGTGAGTTGCCATCAAGGACAACACTTGAAACATAATGCCAACAGTCCCTACCCTACATTGTTGGGAATAGATTGGGCCACAGACATGAATGGGGTCATCAACTTGAAAAGACAAAAGATCACATTTGAGAAAAAGTCACTCCATGTTATAGTTCCGCTGGATCCCGTCGAAGGATCATGCTACACTGAACTAGTGCATAATGAGGACAGTGATGAGGAACTAGACTACATCTACTAGATAGCAGTGCAAGACTAGGATCAGGTGAATCCCACAGCATACAAGAGAATCTCTTGGGAGCGTGATAGTTCCTGCACATCGGATTTAGATGAGGAGATTGAATGATGGCAGAAATGATTGCATAAAGTCACAACCCTCAACTGTGATATGATGATTAGATCACTATGATGCATGACCACCGAGGTAAGATAACAGCCAGCAGACGACGACGTAACAAATGAGGAGGATTTTGTCACCCTCTGCAGAATATCAATCATAAAGCAGAAGCGGCATGGTGCAACGGATGAAGCACTGCATGCGACAGTATAGCGCACACATAGGAAGATGAGGTGCAGTGAGCGTGAAGGTAGAAGGCGGCTGTAGGTACGGGTTGGAGGACTTCCGCGGTGAACGCAGCCAGAGCAACCATGACACAGCAGTTCGAGCACCCGTCCACAATGGAGGGAATGACTGTATGTTGTACAACTATCGACCCAACTAAATTTGCGCATAACAGGGGTTCGCTAGCCCGATAAGACCATGAGCAAAGTAGGGTGTGTGAAGATAACTCTATCCATGGTTGGACACAATGAAACCAGGGAAGTGAAGAGAATTTCCCCAACCACTGCCCCTGCAATTCGACCTAAACGAGAAGACCTGGATGGAAGGATTTGGTAGTTGCATGAAGCCATTTGTCATGGTAGCCTAAGACTTCATGAACTTGAGGAAGAAGGGGTAAGGCTAAGGAGGAAAAACACGAGGCTGGATGTTGGGCCTCAAACCTGCACTCATTTACCCATCCTCCCAACAGCCTTTTCCTACTCATTTCCTTCTTTTGTCATCATTTCCTTTATCAACTTGTTCAATTCATCGCATTATAGGACTTTTTAACATGATTTGCTAATTGTGATAATGGTTGACTGTTGGTTTAGATTTTTGGTTCAAAGTGCTGCAATTCCGCAGCTGTTACAGGTTTCCGCAGTCGATCTCTGATTCCACAGCCGATCTCTGATTCCACAGCCGATCTCTGATTCCACAGCCGATCCCAGATTCCGCAGCCATTTTCTTGTTTGATATGATCCAGGTGTCTTCTAGATAAAAGAGCCACATGGGCAAGTTTGTATGACTGTGTACATGGTACGTGTGCTATCAGCTCAGCCAAACTGGCCGTCTACACCCCTGGTCAACGCGGAGGTAGCTCTGGTCAAACGGCAAGGTTGCAAACAGTGGCACGGCTCTGCGTGTTCGGTTGGAGCACGTAAGTCACAACTAGCTTCTCCTTTAGCCACAAAGACTGCAGGGGACAAGAATCCAACATCGGATTTATTAAACCATGATGACCGTTCCCTAGATCCGTGCACGGTGCTGCTGAACGTGTCTTTTTCCTAGCTGTTAGTTAGCTTAGTTTACGCATAGGAAAGTTTATGTTCTTGCTATAAATAAAGCGTTTCTACACGCTGAATAGTTAGTCTGGGATAGTTAATATTTTGCTGCTATAAACTTTGTTTTGAAGACCTTTTTTATAAAGCGTTTTTACGCTTCCCACTGTGTATTATTATGAGTTGATTTAATTCCAAGAAGACAGTTCTGTTTCTATCTGTGTAGCTGATCTTTTAAATGGTTGAAGTGGATGGAGGGCCCCTGTCTGCTACAACCATTGTACAGTAGCCTTTGAATTTACTTTCCTGCATTTCTTTTTCTTTACTTGATCATGTATATTAATGTACAGTTTTGAATTATGCTGCTTTACATTTCTGTACTCTTCATGATTGATTAGTGTGTTTTTACAGCTTTGATTAGGAGCACGGGACAGTGTGCTTTTACTTCTTTTTAACACTAGTGGCATCCGAAGTTGTCTTATCTCAACTGCTGACTTTTTGTTTTGATTTTCATTAGTTCCTTGCTTAGTTAGTTTCTTTACTTGGTTTACTTTATCAAGTTTTGTCAAGTTGCTAATCTCTTAATGGTTCTGTTTATCATAATTTACTAACTTTTATGGGACCAAAACATTATCTAACTGCAGCTTGATTTATTTAGTTTTAGACTCATATTGCTAATTCACTCCTAACTCTTCTTTTTCACATGATCAATTCAGCTAAAGGCGGAATGTTAAGGGAGAATTAAGTAGTGTGATTTGTCACTTAATTTTTGCATTGCTAGAGTAGTGTTTTTGCTTTCAGCAGAGTTAATGTAAATATCATTTTCATTTCTATCAGCAGTAAAGGTATTGGACTAGTGCCATTAGTATTTTGTTTAATGCTTTGCTTTCATTTGATGCTTTAATTCTATTTCAAGTCATTGTTCAAGTTTTCTTTTTAAAATTCAAGAAGCATTTAGAAATCATCACATACACACACATTCACTCACTTGTTTATAACTTCATCACATCATATTAGGAAGATAATTTAGACATAAACTAAAAACGACAAAAAAAACTAGGAAGGGCTACTTAAGTATATATTGTACACTTCACTTCATCAGCTTACGAGCCCCGGGTTGACAATTTATGATAGCAATTTAGACAACACTAAATTGACCAAACAGGGGGTAAGCATGGTTAGTTTAGTTTTGGATCTCTCTCTCTCTCTCTCTCTCATACTCTTGGACACTTAGAGTTTCTTGGAGCACTCTTGGAGAGTGTGGTATACTTGGAGTTTTGGAGCAAGAAGGCAAAGGAAGAGTAGAAAATCATAGGAGGACATTGGATTAGTAGCTACAATAGGTTTTTTTTTCAAGTACCAAGTTTCTTGTATGTTTCCTCAATAGTTTTAGCATGCATGGCACATGCATGTCATTTCTTGGTTATGATATGTCACTGGCATGGAGGATTTCCTGATTGAACATGGATTTGTCTATCCTTTCCATTTCCTAAATTGCCATGGTGTTGTAGGTGCATTTCTTTGTTTTTTTGGTCGGTTCTCATGTTTCCTTTATCTTGGGTGGATTTACTAGTTCCTGGAAGCCCTGGTTGGACAAACACTCTTGAAACCCTGTAATAGCTTGGTTTGAGTTACTAGTCCTAGAAGACTTGGTTGTACAAAGGCTCTGGAAGCCCTTGGTGGGTTAGGTTCCTATTCCTCGAAGCCCGACAACAGTTATGGATTGTGTTACTAGTCTTGGAAGCCTTGATTGGAACAAATACTCTAGAGCCTTAGAAGGATTGGATAGAGACCAATCTGATTATGGTTTTGTGATTTTCGACAATGACGTGGAATCACTATTTGATGGGTTGAGGTGGTTGGCCTCTGGAAGCCCCTGATGGTTTCAGATTGATTTTTTTTATGAGATCCTACATTTGTGCTTAGAATATGGCATGAGGGTGATAGGGTGAAGAGATTTTTGGCTTAGCCATGTCTACCCTAGGGTGGCTCATAGAAGTCCCCCAACAGTGTGGCCATTGCAACATTAATATGAGGTTATTTCTCATTTTTATTTAATGAGTACTATATTAGTTTATATGTGGATCATATGGTTGTTGGTTCCTTGGTATTTCTGTTCTTCTTATGTTGGTTATGAATATGTATTATGACAATATCTATGTATGTCTCTCATCATGTTTTCACTTGTAAAAGAATGAGCAATGTATCTATGGCCTATTGGATGAAACTACAACTAATTTTTTGAGGCATCAATGCTTCTTAGCGATTCTGAGATGAGTATGAGACCTTGTGCTTAGATATATTATTTACACCTCGAGATTACATATTTTGATATGCTAGAAAAAATTATTTTCATGGATAGTAGGGGTCCAGTAAAGGGCTTATTCAAGTAATTGCATTTGTATCATAATTCAATTGTTATCTTTTAGGTCTAAAGGTATCATTGAATTATGGGAATGACCTGGGCTCTGGACTTGAAAAAGTGGCTCAAATCCTAGGGATGATGGAATAACACTGTGGAAAATAGTCCCTGGGTGCTAACATACCATGCTATGGGATGATCTAGAGCCCTCTATACGCTGACATACCCATATCATGCGAGTGTACGAGGGTTAATTGGTCTAAAAACTTAGTGGGACTTAGGGGGCGGTTACTTGAGAGGTTGGGATGGTTTCTAAGATTCTTCTTGTCATTGTGAAAGGTTTGTATGGTTTGTTTTCATCAATTCTACTTCCTTGATGTTGCTTAGGAGGTCGAATCATATCATAGTAATTTATAGTCACATGTTTACCTCGGTTGGTCAGTTACTTGGGTAGATGTGGGAGGAGGGTGTTACACCATATTTCTTCCAACTTGTGGAATTGAATTTAATTCTCCAAGGAGGTTTTGGCTCAAATTAACTATTCACTTATGTTATGGTTGAAAAAAAATATAATGAAGAAGAAATATTTATGAAATTGTGAAGAAACCAAGGATATTGTATTCAAACAAATATGTTATATGCCACTAAAATAGATGAGGATGGGAAGATTGAGATCTAATTTCAAAAACCAAAGGGTAGAGAGACTAGTTGTACATAGCAAGTAGTTTACGTATCAAAAACTCATTAAATATGACATGAAAAGCGGCACAATACATTTTGAAGGGATGACAGAACTTTTGTTCCAATAGAAGATGAAGCTATATGAAAATGAATGTGAAACTAAAAAGCTTGCATGACCGAAGGGGAAGAAAAAGGGTGAAGATTTCTTGAAAAAAAGGAAGTCAAAATAACAAACAAGAGGTAATTGTACATAGTAAATAATAGTGGCATGGATATTATGCAATACATTACAAGGTCATGTAGGATATTACATTACTTTGTATGTAATATTGTCTTTAAATTTTACTTCAGTGATTGAATAAGGCCTTGAGTCTTCCTACATTAATTTTACATTTTTATTTCGTTTGATGTTCAAACTTAGTAATGATTGAAGCAAAGTATGTTTACACTCTGAGGGTGGACGAAAAATGTGATGTATACAACTTCGGTGTAGATTTGTTTTAACTTGTTACAAGGAAAAATTCAGTAGGCAATTGTCAATTTGAAGAGGGTAAGAATATAGTACGGTGGTTTAAGAAGATAACGAAATCCGCCAAAATAGAAGTTTGGAAAATTATATATCTAAGGCTCAAAAATGTTTCTAGGGAGGAACCCATGGAGCCATGGTCTCTATTGAAAAACAAAGGGTAGAAAATCAGTAAAACACCTTATCAATGTTAAAAAAACTAAAATAAGACATATATGCTTCGATTCCCAAAATTTCAAAATTCAATCTAATCTTATTGTTGCAAACATAATATATTAGAATAGAGTCCGTGGAAAACTTTCCCTCTTACCATTCTAATTCAGATTCACCCTAATTGCATTGTTACATTAGATTTCTAAGAGATTTTAACTACATAAGTCAATTTAATTCCACAAGTTGGAAGAAATTTGAATAAGCAATGACAGTAAAAAAAATAACTATAAATTATTTGTGACATCAAAATTGATTTGTGAAATCAAAATAAATGCACACACCATCATATCCATGTTTTGAGAACAAAAAAATATATTCATGTATTAAGAAAAGTGGCCTACAATCTTACGTTGGAATGTGGTAGAATGTAAACTTAACAAGAGCGATATATTACAGGTGTGCATAAATGGAATATATTATGAATAAAGATTTTTTAATCTTTTGTGCACTTAATTACTATACACAAGTCGACAAATACATATGTGTAAGTCTCTCATTATCTATGACTGCCAGCGAAATTTTATGTTCAAACGACAAAGTTACAAGATTGAAAACTAAACCAATTCAAACATACAAGCACGGTTTATATATTTAGAAGAAGCATGTAAAATATTGCTACAAAAATAAAACAACATCACTCAAAATAGGTCATTTCCCTGTATTAAACAATGACTTCCTAGTCCAAGATATCTAAGTTATTCAAATGATTGCTCAAATCTAAAATCTGATAAAATCCTTGACAACCATGTACTTTTCCAACATTTACAGGCTAGAACATGATAGCATATACATGCATGAGGGTAAATTACGTCCAATCATCCTCCATATACAACCCATATTCATAGCCATCCAGAAACTATACATTATATCAAACCTAAATGAGGCAGAAACACAATGAATGATCACTTCACCAGTCCAACCTATCTCTATTATAACATACCAAGTCCAAGGCATCGCATGAGACCCAAATAAGGTAAGGAAATAAACGATCAACTTACCAAATGTACCTTTAAATGATACCTTTGCATGTCACAAACTTTGGTATAATGCAACATTTTGAGAGGCTATATGCGACAATTGTTCCAAATTAAGAAGAGGCCTTCACCTATATGAATTAATGAGAGAACATTCATGACATTAGGCATAAAGAGGCTTTCCCATTTACCTTAACATCATCTAAATTTAATTTAACTCATTTTTTTTCCATTTCATCCTCAACTTGATTATTAATACAAAGTACATGATACACTTTGATCGATTAGGACGTGGATGTGCAAGAAGGGAATTTTCATTAATGGTTCTCCTAAATGCATAAGAGAAAAAAGTTACCATTTTATGTAATATTAGTCTTCTATAGTCAGTTATTGAGGAATCATATTCCCAAAGCTGGACTGGTAGGTAATCGTAAATATGACGAGGGTATGAATATAGTATGGTGGGTGAAGAAGATAAAGAAATCTGGCTAAGAAGAGGTTTGGAAAATTATGGAACCAAGGATGAGGAATGTTCCTAGGGAGGAAGCCATGGAGCCATGCTATGTATTAAATAACAAAGGGTAGATTACCATTAAACACCTTATCAATGTTAAGAAAAACCAAAATAACAAGACAAATATGCTTCTATTCCCAAATTTTCAAAAGCCAGCCTAACCTTGTTGTTGCAAGCATAACATATTAGATTAGATATTGTGGTAAACCTTCCCTCTTTCCATTCTAATTCATATTCACCCTTATTGCATTATTACTCTAGATTTCTAAAGGATTTTAACTACATAATTAAATCCAATTCCACAAGTTGGAGAAAATCTGATTAAGCAACGATAGTAAAAAAAACTAATTATAAATTATTTGTGACATCAAAATAAATGCATACGACACAATATCCAGGCTTTGAGCAGAAAAAAGAAGTTCACGTATTAAGCAAAATGACATGCAATCTTGCATTCGAATGTTGTAAAATGTAGCTTTAACAATAACAATATATTGTAGGTGTGCATAAATGGAATATGTTATGCATAATATTTTTTAATATCCATAGCCATCTAGAGACTATACATTGTATCAAACAAAATGAGGCAGACATACATTGTATCACACTCAAATGAGACAGAGACATAATGAACAATCACTTCACCAATTGAACCTACCTCTATTATAACATACCAAATGTACCTTTAAATTATACCTTGCATGTCACAAACTTGTGTATAATGTCGCATTTCGAGAGGCTCCATGAGACAATTGTTCCAAATTAAAAAGGGGTCTTTGCCTACATGAATTAATGAGAGAAAATTCATGAGATTAGGCATAGAGAGACTTTCCCATTTACCTTAAAATCATTTAAATTTAATTTAACCCATTTGTTTGCCATTTCATCCTCATATTGATTATTAATTTACAGGACATGATACACTTTGATCAATTAGAACAAGAATGTGCAAGAAGGGCATTATCATTGATGCTGCTCCTAAATGCACAAGAGAACAAAGTTTCCATTTTATGTAATATCAGACTTCTGCAAGCACATATTGAAGAGGCCTATTCCAAAATATGGCATGGTAGGACAATGAGGGTATGAATATAGTATGGTGGGCGAGGAAGATAAAGAAATCTGCCAAAGAAGAAGTTTGGAAAATTATGTGTCCAAAGAAATCTGCCAAAGAAGAAGTTTGGAAAATTATGTGTCCAACGCTAAGAAATTTTCCTAGGGAGAAAGTCATGAAGTCACATTTTGTGTTGAAAAACGAAGTGTAGAATGTCATTAAACATTAAAACAAAAACCAAAATAAGACAAATATGCTTCTATTCCCAAAATTTCAAAAATCAGCCTAACCTTGTTGTTGCAAACATAAAAGATTAGAATAGAGTCTGCGACAAACCTGCCCTTTTGTCATTCTAATTCAGATTCACCCTAGTTGCACTATTACTCTCCTTTTCTGAAGGATTTTAACTACAAAATTCAATTCAATTCCACAAGATGGAAGAAATATGATTAAGCAACAATAGTACATTTTTTTAATTACAAATGATTTATGACATCAAAATAAATACATACAACGTGATATCCAAGTTTTGAGTATTAGAGCATTAATCACGCCTAATTGTATGATAGCGATAGTCTGCAAGTCATTAGAGAGGCTATAGTCGGCGGATTTAGATAAATAATGAATAAAAGTAGGTGAATCACTATAGTGAATTTTGTATAAATGTATGTGCTTTGTAATGTAATACATAAGCTCTTCCATGAGTCTTCAGTGTTTTCTGTCATGGTATCAGAGCTCAGCTAAGCTATGAGGTCACAGAGCTCCTTGTGAGGTGAGGTGAAGCGTTGTACCTGTGAGGTCATAGAGCTGGCTATGAGGTGAGGCGAAGCAGTGTGGCTCCTGCTGTGCATGAAAGCTATGTTCTGGGAGAGTAAAGTGTGTTCCTTATTGACTGAAGTTGCATGTAACGTGAAGTTGCTGTGTAGAGAGCGTGAGCTCTTGCTACCATGGGAAATCAGCATAGTGAAAAGTTCTTGTCGTGTGCCACTGTGTTTGGAGAGTCGCACAATGTAGAGAAAAAGAGTGCAGCTGAGTTGTGTGTAAGCTTGAGGACATGAAAGAAGCTGTGTGCGAAGAGAATTAAGAGCATTGGCCTGAGGAGCATTGGCATGTGAAAGTTGTTGCTGTGTGAAGAGAATAGAGTTGACAGCCCATTTGAGCCTTCATGTGGAGGAGGTAGGGAATATTGGTATGCCCAAGTCTGAAGCATGGTAGCTCTGCTGTGTGAAGATTGAAGTTGTGTTCATGCAGCTGTAGTGGAAGGTGTGACCACATTGGGCATGTGGCCTGTGTTGTTTATTGTGTATGTTGTGGATTAAAGAGTATAAAAGTGTTGTTGTTGAACCGTGTATAGTCCTGGAAGAACATTGTGAAATTGTTTGTTGAAGTGATAGCTGCTATCACTGATTTATTTACAAAAGCCTGTAGTTGGCCAGTCTAGCGTGAAAAAGAGAGTGTCCAGGTTGTGACATGGGGTTGTTATTCTTGAAGTTTGTGTTATCATCTGCTATGTCATTGTAGACCTTTTAAGCTAAACATTGACAAGAGAAGGAGAGCTCATTGTTGAAAAACATTGTGTAGCAGTTGTTCTGCTATTTGAAGAAGCAGAGGAGAGGAGTTGCATAAAGAGCAGAGGAGTTGCATAAAGAAGGGGCCAACCTGTGTTGAGATCTGGGTACAAGATTACTGCTGTGATTGAAGTACAATGAGTGGGATAATGTTGGATATTGATTTTTTTGATGATGCATTTTTAGAGAGCCCATTTTGAAGTATTTTTTGGCTTGGTAATATTTTTTATTCAGGTAGTATTTTTGAGTCACAAGAATTATTAGATCAACATAATGATTTTATTGGTGATCATAAAGATCCATAGCTAGAGTCCATTCCATATGAGAGAAAAACTTGCTTGTCCGTGAACCAAATTACTAGTAATGTGATTGGATCCGCTTCTAATATTTCTGCAAGAGTGGAGGATACTACCATGGATGTTGTAGAGAGGCCACTCATGTTCAAAGATGAGTGCATTTTGGTGGTTCCTTTGCTGGTTCCTCATCGACAGTGGGGAGAACATGAATTAGATTACCTTGATTGGGATCTTGCATTGCATCCCAATCCAGAAAAAGTTGTTGATGTTAAGTACGTAAGCAAGGAATAGAGGAAGCTCATAAGGAAAGCGATAAAGGTGAAGATGATACTGCACCAACAAATGAACAAGCATGGACCGTTTAGTAAGAAGGCAAAAATGAAATGTTTTGTTGTAAGCCTAGCTGAGACTTAGACGAGCAGGCAAGTTAAAATTTAGGTCGTTGTGATTAAGGGGAGGTGTTAGAACATTAATCACGCCTGATCGTATGACGACGATAGTTAGCGAGTCATCAATGTTAGTCGGTGTAGAGTGGCTATAGTCGGCGGATTTAGATAAATAATAAATAATAGTAGGTCAATCGCTATAGTGGGTTTTATATGAATGTATGTGCTTTGTAATTTAATACATAAGCTCTTCAATGAGTCTTCATTGTTTTCTGCCATTGAGCACCAGAAACGAAGTTCACGTATTAAGAAAAGTGACTCATAATCTTACATTGGAATGTGGTAGAATGAAGCCTTAACAATAAGATATATTACAGTTGTGCATAAATGGAATACGCAATACATAAAGTTTTTTTAATCTCCATAGCCATCTAGAAACTATACATTGTATCAAACCCAAATGAGGTAGAGAAATACATTGTATCAGACCCAAACGAGGCAGAGACATAACGAACGTCACTTTGAACTTACCTATATTATAACACACCAAATCCAAGACATCACATCAGACCCAAATGAGGCAAGGAAATAAATCATCAACTTACCAAATGTACCTTTAAATGATATCCTTGCATGCCACAGACTTGGGTATAATTCCACATTTCGAGAGGCTCAATCAGACAATTCTTCCAAATTAAGAAGGGGCATTTTCCTATATGAATTAGTGAAAGAAAATTCACGAGATTAAGCAAAAAGAGACTTTCCTATTTACCTTCAAATCACCTGAATTTAATTCAACTCATTTGTTTTCCATTTCATCCTAAAATTGATTATTAATTCAGAGCACATGACAAACTTTGATCAATTAGAACAGGAGTGTGTAAGAAGGGTATAATCATTAACGTTGTTGCTAAATGCAGAACATTTGATGTAATATTAGACTTCTACAGTCACTTATTTAAGAGGCCTATTCCCAAAGGTGGGCTAGTAGGAAATTGCGAAGTTGAAGAGGGTATGAATATAGTACGGTTGGTAAAGAAGATAACAAAATCCGCCAAAGAATAAGTTTGGAAAATTATGGATCCAAGGTTGAGCAATGTTCCTACAGAGGAAGCCATGGAGCCATGCTCTGTATTAAAAAAATAAGTCAGCCTAATGTTGTTGTTGCAAACATAACAGATTGAAATAGAGCCTGTGGCAAACCTGCCCTCTTGTTAAGATGGGCAACACTTCAAGTACATGCTAAAATTCTTACCGGTAGTAGAGAGCTACCAATGCACAACTGTAATATGTTGTCCTGTGAAGCTGATGAGGATCAATAAAGTTCGTTCTTTGAGCAGACATCAAGGTTTCAAGTATTGCAAATGCAGGAGAGAACCAACACTAAACAATTGATAATTACCCTTCATCCGACCCTAAACAGTTGATTCAGTTGATCATGCATCATGAGATGCCCTTATGGTTTATGGTTTCTTTGTGAACCAATGGATGTACGACTTCTAGCCAGTTTGTGAATCGATCCATGATCTTACTTACCATCCACCTGTTTTGAGAAGTTAATTAGCCTTCGTATAATCTCATATCTAATGCAAGCTTCTCACAAACTGATACATTATAGATACCCCGTGAAGATCGCAAACATAAAAATAAATGACAGATACCTATGTGTTGATGAAGGACATATGTCATTTCTAGATAACAAGATAATATAAATGTTAGCCTAGAAAAAAGGGAGATAATGGTTGGCCTAACCATTGTTGGAATGATAATTTAAATTGTCGTGGAGCGACAGCGACCGCAACGTTCTGTTTCCAGAAAACCTCCATTTGAGTTCCCTACGATGCGATCAAGTCGCAGATCGCATATCGCACATTTCCTTGTTAACCTTCGCTGCGTCCCTTCTATTTTCTGCGATTGCGATTTCGCGATGCGATCTGATCGCATATCGCAAATCGCATGATTCAAACGGTTATGGCAGCGGTGGCACATCTTTTCTTTTCCTCCGATGCGATGGTGCGATGTTGTGATGGGCCATGCATTAAATTCCGATAGGATATTTTCAGTCGTGTAATTAATGATATTTACGGCGGTTGGTAAATGTAGGTGAAATTTTTAATTTTATTGTTTTCTATTTTACGGAAGTATGGGCACAAGCAACACGTATGAAAGATATTTTTGTGTTGTTCATTATATATGAAAATGCAATGGCAGACACAGGAGTGTAGAATTAAAAAGAGAGTTTTTTTTTTTTTTGCAACGCACATCAGTGCTGAAACTGTAATTATCTGAGATAGTGAAATTAGTTTCTGGAACTGAAGCCTTCCTATTGTAATCCCTCTGAGTAGAGGAAGACTATTTTGTAACAATTTATTTTTCGTTATGATTAAGATCCTGTATTAAAAAACAGAGCGTTGTTCTCTGTGCAATTTCTTTTATGTTTGAAATAAACAGAAATTTCCAACATGGTATCAGAGCTGGTCTAGGCACTCAGTGAGTCAAGAAAACAGAGTTTGTTTTTTTTCACTGTAGGAGTTGTAAGAAGCTTATTGAGCATATTTTTCTCCAACAGAAAAAGTTTTTGCTTGTTTTGTTATACAGTCAGTATCTCTTGTTTACTTATACAGGTTAAGATGGCAGGCGCTGGAACAGGTTTGACAAATTCCCAACTGCCACAGTTTAATGGGAAAAACCATAGTTATTGGTCCATAACAATGAAAGCATTGTTTGCTTCTCAAGGAATATGGGAGCTGGTTGAAACTGGCTATGCTGAACCTGCAGATGCAACAGCGTTGGCTGCTTTGACAGTAGCAGAAAGAGACCATTTGAAGAGCGACAGGAGGAAGGATGACAAAGCCATTTTTTTTCTCTTCCAATCAGTACATGAAAGTGTTTTTCCACGGATCGCAGCAGCAACAAAATCAAAGGAGGCATGGGATATTCTCAAAACTGCCTATCAAGGCATGGAGAAGGTGAAGACTGCAAAGTTGCAGATGTTGAGGAGAGACTTGGAAACACTCAGCATGAAGGAATCTTATACGATAGATTCATTCTTCACTCAGGTTATTGGGTTGATAACCCAGATAAGATCTCATGGTGAGATTCTCTAAGAAAGAAGGATTGTAGAGAAGATATTGAGAAGTTTACCCTCAAGGTTTGAAGCTATTGTGGTAGCAATAGAAGAAACAAAGGATCTCTCACAGTTCACAGTAGATGAACTGAGTGCTTCTCTGATGTCTCATGAACACAGACTGAGTAGAGCAACAAATTCCTCTTTTGAGCAAGCATTCAAGACTGAGATTTCTTTTGGCCAAGGAAAAGTTCGAGGCAGAGCAAATAACAGAAGTTGTGGAAGAAGCCAAAACAAAGGCAGAAATAATCCTGCAAGCACAAGCGTTTGGAGCTGCAATCAGAACCAAGATGAAGGTTCAAGCAAACAGCAAGCTCATGGTCAAAGGTATGACAAATCCCAAGTCCAATGTCATTATTGTAAGAAATATGAGCACTATGTCAATGAATGTAGGAAAAAACAAAATGACATGAATAGTAGGCAGAATGCTAATTTTGTAAATGGAGAAGATAAGAATCCAAAGATTGTGTTGTTAACATGTAACATTGCACAAGACAAGCAAGAAGATTTTTGGTTCTTAAACTGAGGTTGTAGTAATCACATGACTAGAAATATTGCAATGTTTGCCAATCTGGATGAAAATGCGAAATCTGAGGTAAAAACAGGAACTGATAGTAATGTATCTGTCAAGGGTAAGGGCAGAGTCAATATCCGAGCAAGAAATGGAGAACAGATGATTGTGCCAGAGGTATACTATGTACCTGGTTTGAAATGTAATCTTTTGAGCATTGAACAACTCATTAACAAAATTTACAATGTGTTCTTCAAAGATGATATGTGTACAATCAGAGACATACCTCCAAGTAAGAAGATCATTGCACAGGTGTGGATGACCAGCAATAGAATGTTTCCTCTCAAACTCAGGGTAGATTTGAAGGAAGGAAGAACTATTGCAGCTGTAACACAAGAAGTCTTTCAGGAACAAGTGAAAGATGAGAATTGGTTGTG
>APFE030271269.1:0-48654 GCA_000404065.3 Pinus taeda | reverse complement strand
TTTTCGTTATGATTAAGAACCTGTATTAAAAAATAGAGCGTTGTTCTCTGTAAAATTTCTTTTATGTTTGAAATAAACAGAAATTTCCAACAACCATTTTCAACCAAAAGATGTCTATCGGTGTAAATATTTGAAATAAATTTAGTTTATAGTAATTAGTAAAAAGGTTTTGTATAAAAATTTCGCTTACTCCATTGTTCCGGCATGTAAACGAGTTACAAGATCCATGAAAACTGAGCCTTAAGATGCTATGTGATATTGCGTAAAATTACATGATTGCACAAATTTCCATGGATGGTGTTTGTCTTTTCCACGACCATAAGTACGATTAGGTCAGACGTGTTGAGTGTTTATCCGTGATGGAGGACACATGTCACATGTCTTTTTCGGTAATTTCCTATGGTCATAACTTCAATTTAAATTTATTTCAACGTTATAGGTCTGGAATTTAGATGGTTTTCACTATTTACTCTCTAACCATGTAACTTTGAAAATGTTTAAATGCGTATATGAGGTCGTCAAATATCACATTTTTAGATTGTGTTAGTGCTCACACATATTAAAAATACATCAAAACCATCACAAAACCATTGCAAAACCTGCCCAAGGTTTTCTTAACAGATCTCATTAGTGTGACTATTGCTCGTGTTTAAGAATTCACGATGCTTTTGGTTTTCACAATGTATTGATTTAAAAGGTAAAATGTGATTGTCGTCGACTGCTCCAGTCTTCGAATGTTTCTCCAAACATTAAGTATTAAACTTAAATGAAATAAACATCAAACTCAATTACATTTTATGGCACAAGATGGGACTTCATGGTTCCTGATTATATGTTAAAACATGCCAGAATAAAATATTTATTCAATGTAGAGAGAAAATATAACGATGGAAGTTGCAAATATTTTTTAAGAGAAATATAATGGTCAAAACGGTATATCCTGTAAATCTTTAATGTTGTTTACAAATATGTACATTGCCAATATCTGGATTCTGAATTGGCATTGACCATGTTAACCCCAATATAGATAAAAGGCATACTGTGTTCTGCCCAATCCCTTGTGATTGCTTTTACTTCAAATTAACTACTGTCAGTATCAACCTTTGGTCAGAATAGCCCGCATTTTTACCGACCTGGTTCTGCTACCTTGCAACCTGAGGCTCCACAAACCCGAGAAGACTCAAGCACATTTCATCTTTTAAGACTGAAATTGTTAAAAGGATTCAAGAAGGAATGCACTGCAAAGATAAACTGGATAAGTGAGTAAACACTAGTATGTGCAGCCCACTCCTTTTTGAGAATGGCAATCAATGATTTCATCCAGATTCAAATTTGCAGGTGCTGGATGATCCTTTTTTCCAAACATACTCATCAGGTGCTCGAAAACGACTTCGTCACAGGGAAGGGTGAGGCCCATCTGGTGATCAAACCCAAACTCTTCTTCGGCCTTCACTAACAACACACGGAACAGAGAATGATTGAAATAAGTGGCAGGGACGATATATCTTCTTCGTTCTCTTCCAACATACACTGCACAATGTCCCTTGGGAACATCTAAAGGCAGAGCACAGCATGATTTTCCCATGGCCTCATCTTCCATCACGAAGTACCGTGTCTTTTTTGAAGAAAGGCCACATCCAGTTACTTTATACATCTTTGTAAACCCGCAAAGCGCCTTGATTATCTGCTTCAAAAGAAGAACTTGAGGATTCCTCAATCTTCTTGCCATTGCCATTGATTAAATGGACCAGAAGCACAGAAAGGGAACTTTCAGGCTATTTCTTAAAACCGAATACAAGAATTGATGTCAAAAGAAGGCATCGGCATTGTATATATAATAATTGAAAGACATGATCCAAAGAACAGAAACAAGATCGCATGTGATGAGGTAGAAATGATATGTGCCAATTGGGTCCACTGTGTTCTTATGGAACCACCTACAAGATGCCATCCACACAGAACTCTAAGCCCACTTGCCATGGGAAACGACGCAGCAGCAGGAACGTGGCCCCAACAAATGTAGGGATGGCCGTAGACCAATGTTAATGCGTTGTCGCCTCAAGAACTTATCTCTTTCTTATCAGTCAAAAGCTGTCAATGGTATAATCGGCTTCAGGAATCTAATCGTTTTACAAACTGTGTCGACCAATTTTATGAGTATTGTAGACGTATAATATAGGATGGATGATTTTGGGTGTAGTTTAAAGGTTTTTTATTTTTTATTTTGATTGAAAATTAAGTTACAATTATAATAATGGTTAAGTTTTTATTTTATTTTAATTTAATTATTACAATGTGATTAGTGTATATTTAATTTATTAGTTTTTTGATAAATTTTTTAAATTTTTTAATTAAAGTTTTAAATTTCTTAAAAGTATTTATGTTTTTGTTAGTTGATTATTAAAATGTTGGATAAAATTAGTTTAGTTTTTAGATATGTGTTATTAGTGAGTTATGATCTCTTTACAAGTTAAGAATCTCTATTATAAAGTAAGGTGAATATGATAGTTATTAATTTTTTTTCCTATATGTTTTTTCATTAATAATAATAATGAAATAATAATTTAAAATGATGTTAATTGACTTTAACCACTCATTTAATTTAGTCTAAATCTAACTATTTTGTATTTTGCAATATTTTCCAATAAAATTTATCTTAAATCTAGTAAAAATTTGTAGAAATTACAAATTTGATATATAAACTTCGCACAATTTAAATGTCCCAAAAATATTTTAAAACACTAAATCCATTTATATATTCAAAAATATATTTTGAATAATAAAACAAAATTCAACCTAATCTTGTCCAATTCTAAGGAATGAATCAAAACCTAAAATAACTAAGCAATGCTTTTAATTTATTGCATTGCACTCATTTTAAATTACACCAACTTTCTTATTTTTATAAAAAAATCCAAATATTAAATCTATTTTATATTTAAAAAAAACAAACGAGAAATACGTTAAAATCTAATAAAAATCAAATCACGTAGCTAAATTTTCACCGAGCGAACCCAAAAAAAATGCCGTGATTACAATTCGGGAAAAAAGTAGCCGTTAGACTACGCCGATGATTTGTTTATTATTAATTTTAAACGGCCGCTGTCATTGTTTTGCTCAGCGATATAATTGCCTTAGAGTGAATGTAATCCCGACTTGAAGTAGAATTTAAATGAAATACATTAAAATCTAATAAAAATCAAATCACGTAGCTAGATTTTCGCCGACTTAACTCCAAAAAAAAAAGTCCAGCGATTACAATTCGGCAAAAAGTAGCCGTTAGACTAGGCCGATGATTTGATTATGATTTATTTTAAACCGTCGCTGTTATTGTTTTAAATACAATATATATAATTAGCAATTGCTCTATAAAGAGAAGCCGATAAAATTATTAAATTAGAATTGTTGAATTTCTCTAAAAGAGATGTTGGTTCAAGTGAATTATTAAGCAGTATAAGAGGACCATGAGTTTAAATATGGGCTACTAAAACGCTCTTATAAGCTCACACTCTTTTGAAATTGATTACCCATAAATTAACCACAAGACTTAAAATAAACAGATCTAAATCTAAACCAACGAATATGACGATACGGCGCTGGCTTAAACTTGGAACCACAAAAAATATGGAATGTAATAATTATAAGAATTTACATCTCTTTTTTAGCGTAAAATTACCTTAACTTAAAAAAACGGATAAAGTCAACATGTTCACAACCTCTGGCTATGTAGCATGAAGAGTATTTCAACAAATTTTTAGAATTAAATCAGGTGAGACTGAATAATCTGAACAATGCCATGAAATGGAATGGAATGAAAACGAAGACTCCACTGACATTTTCAAGATTTTGGACAACTGTTTTGTCTAATGTGGCTCTTTAATTCTCCTTCTTGTGCTAGTGGTGCCATGATTTAGTGGCCTATTTTTCGTACATAAATGCTTGTGAATGTTGTGATTCTAATCCAGAATCTTAACCAAAGGCATAATTGTTAATGCCAGAACTAGTCCTAGGTGATTCTAGTGGAAAAACTGCACCTTGCCTGCGACAACATTTAAGCTAAAATTGAAATGAGAGTTTAATGGGGGCTAAAAAGAGAAAAAAAAATCCTAGTACTTTAGAGGAGCCGTTCATTGAACCATTAGCCTTAGCAAGTCATGAAAGCTTCGTCGTATTTTTGTCTGTTGAGCTAGCTTTTAACTCGCTGTGAACAGTTGCCACTCTTTTGTTCCCCTCTGACTATTAATAAAAATCTTGTTACTACACGAGAAAAAGACATTCTTAGCAACAATAAATTATTTCCTACTCAGAATTGGGAGCTAATTGCACATACCTTGGGCAGCAAATTCAGGATATCGAGGCAAATACACCCTCCATTGTCAATATTGGGATGATAAATTGGGGTCACAAATTTTCACATTTGGAGGCTCAAAAGGATATCAGCAATTGGAAAAATAATATTAAAAATGACTTAAAATCCAGAAAATAAAATCATACTCAATAGACTGAAAAACCCAAATTGGAACTCAAACTATTCTAAAATCGAAACTGTTACAACTACTAAAAAGGAATTAATTCAAATAACCTTTTGGGTTCTTGGATCTCGAGCTTGAAAATCCCTTTAGCATAAACAGTCCCCTCGGGCCCTTCCATCTCTGTTGGAAATCACAAATCTTGTTGCATTCAAACCCTAGCTTTAGACGCACTTAAAATCAAAATAAATCCAGGAAAAAAACTTACGCGCTTCAAGGCGAGTGAGGAGATTATCATTGGAAGGCCATGCGCAGATTCCAGGAGGAGGATTAGTTTGCAGCCACTTCAGTTCTCTCTACATACGCGAGCTGAGTCGCATTATTTGTGTATGCTGTCACATAAACTTACATTATTAATTTGAAAGTAAAAACATTATACGTTGGGAAAAAACCATAAACTTAAATTAAGCCCACTTAGAAACATAAACTAAGCAAATTCAAAAAAAAACTATAGACAAACTTACCCTGAACACACGTTGCAGAGTTGATCACCCATGCCACATCGAGGGCGTTTGCCTTTGCTCTCTAATTCGGTATTGCTCTCTAATTCAGTATTGTTCTCGAATTCGGGTGCCCGTTTCGTAGAAAAGTACGCACGAAGCCAACGTCAAACCACATGTGCCATGTCGAGCATTCAATCCATCAGAAAAATAGTCTGTCATGGCAGCTAACCAGTGTGGAACTTTCCACTCCATTTTCTGTCGACTTGAATTTTCTGGTATTGTAACATCGATTTTCTCTCAACTTGAATTTTCTGATATTATAGCATCGATAGTAGCAGGAGCCAAGTTTGCAGCCCAACTCCCACGATACCCGACCACTGCATCTATTCTTGTAATGCGCCACACGGTTCCTCCACCCCAACTTCACCGGAACCATGATTTCTCCGCTTTCCACAACCTGCTCTTCGATATACTGAACAAGGAACATGCTTTCATCAAGAGACCCTTTCAATGCCCTGCACGTCCTCCAAAACTGGGGATATTGTTGTAATGGCACTCTCAGAAATATGCTCTCCAATAGATCGGGCATGATGTTGATTAAAATACAAGGATCTAAAGACGATGGAGTAGTAATTGCAGAGGTTGTAATACTGGAAGTTGATTCGTCAGAGTGCTCCATGGTTAATATCTCTGCAACAATTTCCAAAGGATGGCCTTCTTGATTATGACGAGTCCCTTCCCTGCTTTGTGTGAATTGATCTCCCAATAAATTAATCGCACCGCTACTTTTACAAGCCCAAGAAGCGGAATCACAGCAGGCCACTGCTTACCAAAAGCCAAGAAAGATGGAAAAAGCAATAAAAATATCTAGCCATGCCAAGAAGGCAACTAACTGATATTTGGAAAAAGCAGTCACATTTCAAAGCAGTCTCATTTGATCCAACGGAGGAGGGTAAAAGTGTTGACAATTGTTGATGCATAGGAAGTGACTCGTCATAATCAAGAAGGCCATCCTTTGGAAATTGTTGCAGAGATATTAACCATGGAGCACTCTGACGAATCAACTTCAAGTACTACAACCTCCGTCGGATCAAATGAGACACTTTCAACCATTGATTTGAAATGTGACTGCTTTTTCCAAATATCAGTTGAGTTGCCTTCTTGGCATGGCTAGATATTTTTACTGTTTTTCCATCTTTCTTGGCTTTTGGCAAGCACTGGCCTGCTGTGATTCCGCTTCTTGGGCTTGTAAAAGTAGCAATGCGATTGATTTATTGGGAGATCAACTCACACAGAGCAGGGAAGGGACTCGTCATAATCAAGAAGGCCATCCTTTAGAAATTGTTGCAAAGATATTAACCATGGAGCACTCTGACGAATCAACTTCCAGTACTACAACCTCTGCAATTACTACTCCATCGTCTTTAGATCCTTGTATTTTAATCAACATCATGCCCGATCTATTGGAGAGCATATTTCTGAGAGTTCCATTACAACAATATCCCCAGATCTGGAGGACGTGCAGGTCATTGAAAGGGTCTCTTGATGAAAGCATGTTCCTTTTTCAGTATATCGAAGAGCAGGTTGTGGAAAGCGGAGAAATCATGGTTCCGGTGAAGTTGGGGTGGAGGAACCGTGTGGCGCATTACAAGAATAGATGCAGTGGTCGGGTATCGTGGGAGTTGGGCTGCAAACTCGACTCCTACTACTATCGATGCTATAATATCAGAAAATTCAAGTTGAGAGAAAATCGATGTTACAATACCAGAAAATTCAAGTCGACGGAAAATGGAGTGGAAAGTTCCACACTGGTTAGCTGCCATGACAGACTATTTTTCCGATGGATTGAATGCTCGACATGGCATAGGTCGTTTGACGTTGGCTTCGTGCGTACTTTTCTACGAAACAGGGCACCCGAATTCGAGAACAATACTGAATTAGAGAGTGATACCGAATTAGAGAGCCAAGGCAAATGCCCTCGATGTGGCATGGGTGATCAACTCTACAATGTGTGTTCAGGGTAAGTTTGTCTATAGTTTTTTTTTGAATTTGCTTAGTTTATGTTTCTAAGTGGGCTTAATTTAAGTTTATGGTTTTTTCCCAATGTATAATGTTTTTACTTTCAAATTAATAATGTAAGTTTATGTGACGGCATACACAAATAACGCGACTCAGCTCGCGTATGTAGAGAGAACTGAAGTGGCTGCAAACTAATCCTCCTCCTGGAATCTGCGCATGGCCTTCCAATGATAATATCCTCACTCGCCTTGAAGCGCGTAAGTTTTTTCCCTGGATTTATTTTGATTTTAAGTGCGTCTAAAGCTAGGGTTTGAATGCGACAAGATTTGTGATTTCCAACAGAGAAAATTCAGGAACTTTTGTTTGTTGATGATTTACCATGGGAATATCTTCATCATAGATCTTCGTTTTTACCTGAGATTGATCATTTTGAGAATGATTTTTCATCTGTTTTTACTGTTGAATATGTCAAAGAACCGCAGAATCCATTGAAACATCCTGATTCTGAACAAAATTTAGCAAATATTTCTCGAACGGTTCCTATCGACATTTCAGTCAAACCTAGAATTGTTGAAAACATTCACATATGTGCTTCTTGTATGGACACTGAAGTCAAAACATATAAAGCCCTATTTCAAGAATTTCGTGACGTGTTTTCCTGGTCCTATGAGGAAATGCTAGAAATTGATCCTTCAATTGTTGTTCATGAGATCAAAACTTACCCGGATGCTAAACCCGTCCGGCAACGTTTGCGTCAGATACACCCACGAAAAGTTGCTGCCATCAAAGCAAAAGTTGAGATATTACTTAAAGCAGGTTTCATTTACCCAATTCCTTTAACGGATTGGGTATCGAATATTTTTCTGGTCACCAAAAAGCAAGGGAAAATAAGAATATGTATTGACTATAGGGATATTAATCATGGTTGTCCCAAGGACAATTATGCAACACCCTATATCTATCAAATTATTTATGATTGTGCCGGTAGTGAAATTTTCTCCTTTATGGATGGTTTTTTCGGTTACAATCAAATTAACATTCTACCTACCAATCAACCAAAAACGGCTTTCATCTATCCATGGGGGAAATTTGCTTATTGCAAGTTACCTTTTGGATTGAAGAACACCGGAGCAACTTTTCAAAGGGTTATGTCTTATGCGTTTCATGACATCAAGCACATTTTGCAGCCTTATCATGACATCAAGCACATTGTGCAGCCTTCCCATTCCACCATTGGGATGGTTTTAGTTCAACAGGATGAATTCGAGAGTGAACATGTGATCTATTATCTTAGTCAGACTCTAACTCCGACTAAGTTAAAATATTCACATGTGGAGAAACTGGCCTTGGCAGCAGTTCATGTTGTTCAACGATTTCGTCATTACATTTTGTTACGCAAAACCATGGTCATTTATGATTGTAACCCTATGCAATACATTTTGACTAAACAATTGCTAGGGGGCAAGTAATCCAAATGGATTGTCATCCTACAGGAATTTGACTTGGCATTTGAAAAGGCCAAGTCCAAGATGTCTTTGGTTTTTGCGGAATTGATGTGTGACTTCCCTCGTGCTGATACCAAACATGTGGCGGAAGAACCCATTGCGGATGAATCCTTGTTCCATATCAGAATTGTTGATCCTTGGTATGGAGATATCATTGTTTATCTCCAAACCCATCTTTTCGGCCAGACATTTCACAATCTCAGCGTAGGAAAATACGATTCCAATCCCAACCTTACACTATTATTGGAGATACTCTTTATTGTCCTGGGGTGGATTTTGTTTTCCGATGTTGTCTAACTCACGAAGAGGCTGAAAAGGTTCTAAATGACTGTCACTCTAGAGCGTGTGGTGGTCATATGTCTGGGTATGCCACAGCCCAAAATATATTGCGCGCTAGCTATTTCTGGCCATCCTTATTTAAAGATTGTATCACTGCAGCCCAAAAATGCCACAATTGCCAAATTTTTTATCGTAAAATGCGCGCTCCTCCTGCTCCTCCCCACCCTATAATTGTCGTTGGTCCATTTGCAAAATGGGGTATCGATTTTATTACATGTAACCCTCACTCGGTCGAGGGGCATGGATACATCATCCTTGTGGTAGATTATTTTACCAAGTAGGCTGAGGCGATGCCTACATTTTCGACAGACGACAAAACTGCTGCGATTTTCATTTTCAATCATATCATTGCTAGGTTTGGTGTTCCTCAAGCGATTATCACTAACCATGGGAGTCATTTTCCAAACATCATGATGACTGAACTAACAGATCAGCTTGGCCTACATCACGATAGTTCCACACCATATTACCCATAAGCAAATGGTCTGGTTGAAGCAATCAACAAAGTTCTAGTCACCATGATCCGACAAATCATTGGGATTCACAGGTCGAATTGGCATAACATGTTATTTTCAGTGCTTTGGGCGTATTGAATCTCAGTCAAAACATCAACAGGTTTTACTCCCTTTCAACTGGTTTACAGTTTAGACGCAGTACTACCCATTGAATGTGAAATCCCGTCATTACAAATTGTCGTACAATTATTACCATCCACTTCCAAAGAGGAAAAGCATTTATTATACTTAGCTCAATTAGATGAGAATCAACGTGATGCTACATTAGCTATCGATACTCATGCCAAAAGAATTAAAGCTCAGTATGATCGGAATGTTACACCCCGCAATTTTTCGGAAGGAGACCTAGTCTTACTTTACGATCAAGCAAACGATAAGCTAGGGGTTGGCAAATTTGTACCCATGTGGCATGGTCTGTATATTTAAGCGAAAGCTAGAAAAAGGGGCCTATGAATTAGAAGATTTTGACGGTGTCTCTTTAGGTAAACCTAGGAATGGGCTTTATCTAAAGCGATATTATGCTTAAAAGATTAGCGTGGAGATTTTTAGAGTAGTTTTTCTTTCTAGTGTGATGTGTTTTTAGACTAGAAATGCATGCTTAGTTTAAAGAGTGTTTTCATCATTATTCCTGCTTATCTTGATTTTACTCTTGATATTGCAGATGTCGATTCCTCTCCAAACATACATCGGTTTTGCTGATGGCGCTTGTCGTAGTACATGAAACATCTCTTCTGCAGCTTGCGTTATCTATTCACCCTCTGACGAGTTAGTATCTATGCATGGGGTAAGCCTTGGTCAAACAAAAAACAACATTGCAGAATACAGTGCAGTGATTGAGTTATTATCTGAATCCATTTCATTTGGAATTCAGAGTTTGATTGTTAGGTTAGATTCGGAACTCGTTGTATTACACCTTAATAGAGTTTATGCCATTAGAAATCTAGTGTAATTTCGATTATTTTTGAGAGTCCGTCTCTTGGAACGAGAATTTGATTACATCGAATATCAGAACATTCCAAGATATTTAAATACATTAGCAGATGCAGTTGCTTCTCGAATGTTAAATAGACATTTGCATTAAATCAAATAGTAAATTTAAAAACATACCATAACATGTTTTGCAAGATAGCCAGTAATAGTGATATAGCATACCATAGGAGTGTGTCAAATATATATCGTCTTCGATCATAGGTTGAAAAACACCTTATGATCGGCAAAACTGAAAGTACAAAAAGTCCAAAAATGAGTCTATAAGGTGATCATCCTATCACTGGTGATGATCACGATAGGACACCACTGCTCGGGCCACCCTACAAAGGAACCTCCTAAAAGGTCCTGGGATCCCAATCACATAGCGCTGTAGCCTAAGAAGAATGTCATCTATGTTGGTCTCCGGAATATCTGCTGTCAAGCGCTCTAGATGACCCTCCAATTTGGCCAAGGTCTCTCCTGATTGGTCCTGTGGGGATGGTGTTGCGGTAAGTAGCTGTCTTCGATCATAAGGCTGGAGAGAGGCTGGTCGCCGTGGACCCACATCTGTATTTAAAAACATTTTACTATTATTTTTGGGACGATTTAAAAACAAAAAAAAAAATTAATCAAAAATCTCGAAAATGTTGAAAATGATTTTTACCTCTATCATCCCATTTCTCTCCTGGTGGAAAAGCCATGTCGGGATCACCACGATAATCCATCTCAGCGTATGGAAAATCCTGAATCACAAAGATTTGGTTCTCTAACCAATGAAAATACTCGGGTGAGAATCGAACAACCTCAGTGCCCTCCTTAGGATGATGGGCTATGACTGCAACCCAACGCATAACCCTAGGATCTCGGGGAAGTCCAGCCTCAACAGTAAGTTATTGTGCAACCAGCATAGGTACCTTCTCTACGGCAAAGCTCACAACTAAATAACCATATCCAAAGTTCTTTATTTGTCTATTCTTTTCCCTAATCAATTGGCCTTTCACATTGGCCAATACAACATCGCACCAGTTGAAGATGGTTCCTCGGAAGCAGTCTACTGCCATGCGCATTTGGGAACCGGTAGCTAGATGCAATGTTGTGCTCCCGCAGGCTCTGGTGATAGTAAATGCGATCACTTTTAGTTCAGGATGGGAGATGGTTTTAACAACTATCCGTTTATCCGCAGTTTGGACATTGCAAAACTCTAGTCGAAGACTAGCGACAGATTGGCCACCTGGCCTAGATCCAAACAGAGATAATCCCTCACCTCTCTTGGGAAAGCCAGTCAAGAAGTATATGTCTTCTGGCTCGATTTCGAGCCGGTTGCCACCAATAATGAAGCACTTGTCCTGAATGCTCCACCTGTCTACCAGCCATTATAGAAAGTCTACCTGTGCCCTCATGCCGGGTATGGCCCAGAAGTTAAACAATTCACATGCTCTCAATGCCTGTATGAAGGCGGATGGAGTAATGCGGCTTGGTCCACATCCTCCTGCTCTCTTTCCTGCCAAATAAGCATCTTGTGTACCTACATTGCAAAATAGGTGCTTTAGAACTTTTCAATTTGAAATCTGTGGGGCAAAAAAGAAGAAATTAGGGTTTTAAATCTGTGTTCCGCGGGGTTCACACCCATTCTTTTAGAGATAGTGTGTAGTTGCACAATTTTCCTTAAGAACAGGTGCGGCACCCCGAGTTTTCCCTGTGCACGGAAAAATCAGGGTGCGCAGGGGCCGCATGGCACACCCGCACAACCACAGCGGGCGATTTTTTGCCCAAATTTCCTTCTAAAAATCAAATTCTAAAGCCTAAAAAAAAATTTCAAATGGATGAAATGCAAGAGTAAGTTGTTGTGAATTACCTGGAGCTCACAGCTTTCGTTTCTAATGGTCGGATTTTCTGTAATCTCCACAGGAAGTTTCTTACCCAAAAGCTCTTTTATACCACTGTGAAGTCAAATAGTGAAAATGAATTTACAAAAGCCCTTTTTATAGGTTTTTTGAATAAATAAATATTTAATTGGTTTATTTTCTACTTTAGAAGGGTAACTTTTCAATATGTTTTTACTTATTTTAAACAGGTATTCGTAATCATTCGAGCTTTTGTGCAGAAAATAGGATGTTCAGGGATAAATGATCATTTTCGATGAAAAATATTTTGAGTCCTCTTTATGCTCTTTTCTGACCCGTAAAATATGAAAATATTGCCGAGTTTTTCTCTTTTTGAACTCGTTAAAATGGAATTAAAAAGACGTCCCACTTACAACTCTTTTCTGACTGTGTAAACATGAAAAGATTGTTGAATTTTTGTCGTTTCAAGTTCGATATTGGTAATAAAATGACGTGTCTTTGATCGCTTTTTTACTTTTTCGGATCAAGGCCACTAATTACGAAAAGTACTCCTTGATCGTAATGGTCAACGGTTCTCTCAAGTATTATTTTATACTTTTTCGGGCTTGCGAGACACAAATTTACGAAAAAGGACAACCATGGAGTTTTCTTAAGTTTTTCTTTTGACTCCCTAAAATTGAAAAACACCGAGTTTCTCCTATACTGGACTAGTTAAAATTTCACAGTAAAGGACCTGTTCAATTTCAAACAGGAACAGACCACTCCTTCTTAGGGTTCGAATCTAGACTAAGTTGGACTCATCCGAAGGATGATCTTATAACCAAGCAAATGTTATCCTCTTCAGGCTTGTCAAAAATAAAGAGGTACTTGCCAAAAATGGTGGGGGAAAAGAGAGAAAAATGAACCTGTTTGTTGTACTTTGTGTTTGAAAAAACTTTCCATCACTCTTGAATTTGACACTTTTATTCACCTAGGTTGGGAAATCCTTTACCTAACAGTTAATCAAGCCACATTGAAAGTCTTCAGCCAGTTTCCAAGTATTAGCTTTGGGTCAATTGTCACCAAACCATCTGCAATGTCGTTAGGTGTTCAAGAGGTCTGTGCAAATAAACCATTCATCTGCAAAATATTTTTCATCTATCATTGACCATCCCTGAGTTAGTCCTTGCCAAATATATTTCTTTAGACTTGATCTATGATTTCGTGTTATGGGCTTGCCTATAACAGTTCGCTTTCTATCAACTTTAGCTCATTATCTAGAAAGATGATCTAGAAATCATTAGTACCTTGGAATCTGCATGCCTCAATGGCAGGTTTCTCGCCTTTGATGACAGGTTGCATCATTGACCTTCGATCAAAGGATTCTGTGACGTGTTCAACATCGACTCATTCATTCACATTTCATGGATTGTACTGAGTACTTTGAGGGCTATTGACATCACTGGTGGTTCCTCTCACACTTGTTAACAGTTTACATCATTGACTGGTAATCAAGTGGTTTCTACCATGTTCGACTTTGACACATTCATTCACATGGATAGAATCGTACTGGTTCGAGAAGTAGAAATGAAGACTCTAGATCTAGTTTCCACCATCCAGGCTGCGAGGAATTTTGTTATCATTATATAGTGGATTATTCATAAACAGATCGCTGCACCCATACTGTGTCCATGTATCTCTACTTGTGATGTAATACAAAATCATTCCTGTATCAGAACAGTTTTAGATAGTTCTTATCGGTTTTGATCTGAGTATAGGAATTCCTACCTCAGCGATGATATTTTCACATATATATATTTTGTGCTGAATGTTTTTACAGGTTACGACCGGGGTATCCACAGGAAGATCATTGAAATGATAAAGTCCTTCACTCTTCTTAGATGATCAAAAACTATCCTCATCTATTACAAACTTCGCACTTTAGGGGGCAATCTGTTACACAAAAATTGTCACCATGACTTTCTACAGTTTGTGTGAGTCCATCACCACTCATACATACCTCCTTTGCAAGTCTCAAGCCTCGGCTCTTCATGTCAAGCCTTGAAAATGGGAGAAAGACCTTAAAAATATCTCAAATCCTGGTTTCGTACTTTCTCCTAGCATTGCCTACGGTGCCGCACCCAATGGTCATGTCCCCTGTGAACCTAACCGCTCTATCTGTTAAGTGATGGGTGCGAACCCCTGTAAAAGTTAAAAGGGCATGAGTTCATTCTTAAAAACTCATCTTGGGTCACTTCTGGACGCTTCTAGAAGGAATATTACGTTGGCAAGTTCGCTCCACCTTGGTTCATCCATTCCATAACTAAGGGAGCTAACTCCATGATATGAGGTGCTTATCCCATTGAAGGAGGAACTTATCCCCTCAATGGTGGACCTGCAACTTCCTCCATTTGCACTATAAATTCAGGCATTGGGCTGGATGTAGGGGAGGTTGAAAGCTGAAGATTCTTGAGGGTAAATGTTGCTAGAAATTAGACTTCCTTTTTGAGCTTGTGATAGGAGAGATCACATACCTTTCATTTCATTTGGGAAGTGAGTGAGGCTTTTCAAAGTAGAGGAGACTCCTGCTAGACCCTAGAAAGAGCTTGTGCAACATCAAGGCAAAGGTTGTAAGGTTCTTTTATTCATAAAGTTAACACAATCAAGTTTTTTTTCTTAATGAATTGTCTCTGATGGTTTATTTTATGAGCTCCTTGATCTTCATAATGAACATGTTTTATTATAATATCTATGCAGGTGTTATTTGATGTGTGTTTGTTTGTGTATGCAAGTTACTAAAAAGGAATTGCTTGACGATGTTGAAACAAAGCTACCACAAACAAGCATTGGACCGAGGTAGGGTCTGTTACACCTCTTAGTTTTCATTTACGAATTGAAACATGTTTAGAGAAAAGTAGATTTGTTTATGCTGCTTGTTGCTAGATATCATTCGATACTAGGGAGATCGTTCTTGTCTGCAAGAACGATTTATCCGCTTAACAATGACGGGCCTCTAAATTAGACATAAATTGAGACCCATCTGACCATCCTTTAGTACATTAAACGTCTCTTTTTACATTAGATAATGTATTTTTAAATTTAATATGTTCATTAGGAAGGTTTATGGATAATTGCATATTTGTGCCTAATATTATTTATTTTTGTGGAATATTGTGAGAATATTAGGTAGATTATGAATATTTGGAGGGGGAGATAATTTAGGGACTTGCTCCCTACTACAAGAGAATCGATAGTAAATAGTAAATCAAGAAGATATTATGAAATTATTTCACAGATTCTAGAGCTCCAGTGATTGAGAAAATCTAGGAATGTGTTCCCTATCATTTAATGCAAATTTCTAGTATTGGGAACCATATACACTATTTGAGAGATTTTGTGGGCAAACTTCCTCCTTTCACGAGGAATGCTTCATAATCATTTTATATAAGTACCAAGTCGAATTAGCCTCTAGGCATTGATTTTTATTAGTCTTCTTGCGGAGAGAACTCGTATTTTTGCAACTCCACTTTCATTTCTTGTGAGGATGCAATTGTTTTGATGGAAATAATTAAATTCGGTGCCATGTTTAGCTTATAAATCTTGGTCTTCTCCATAGGGCTCTGAGTTTCCTTGGGCTTGGCCATCTCAGGAGCCTCAGAGCCCTTTTGTATCATTTACTTTTCTTTCTTTCACTTCTTATTCACATGCATCTCTTGTTCTTGTCTTTTTCTATTTCTGCATTTAGTATTGATGATTGCTTGTTACAAGATTGGCTTAAATGGTTGAAGTAAGTTATTTTTCAGGATCACAAGCATAATTTCATCCTTAGAACAACTTTGGAAATTCATAGTAATCATTGAGTTACTTGGATTAGTTTTCTTATTCCTGAATTAGATTTCTTGAAGTCCTTTGTGGCAAATAACAATAAATTTATGCTATTTTTAGAGCATGCTAACAAGATTCAATCATGTTGATTCCACTTACATTAGATCAAAAAAATGTTATAGTTAATAACAAAAATTACTCCATTGAATTTTCACTTGATTAGGTTAGGTATTTGATAGATTTACTAGCTCACCAGTTCTCGAATTTCTAGATTTTAGACTAGTAATATTATAGCATGGGTTAACAAAGGTATTTTTGAGTGATTCCACTTGGAATGGAGACCTAAGACATCCTATTCAAGAAAAAAAAATCCCATCCAATTTGGATTTGATTTTCTTTGTCATTCGGTGAATTATAGTTTCCTATAGTAACTACAGGATCTTCTGTAGTAGCCTTCCAACATGTATATGCTTGCCCAGATTCGCTCAACAAGCTTGGTTATTGTCCCTTAGGGTTGAATCATGGCCCCTAGGCTCTAAATCAATGGTTGAGGATGGATAAACACTACTTAGGACTTGACTTTTTACCCATGCAAAACATCTCAATGATTTGGGTTAATGGACAAATTTATGAATTGGATAATACAATGATGATTTTCTTGATTGCCACATCCAATGAAAAATGTTAATGGATCTAAAATATTTGAAATGTAATGGTTGAAATTTATTTCATGATTTTTACTTTATTCAATTAGAATAGTTTTCTTTCCTTGTATTTTATTTCTTGCAATAGATTAATGCTTCCATTTCAAGCATTTCATTTTCTGCAATTAGTTTAGTATTTGATTTCATTACATGCACTCTATTACATCATGACAACAAATGAATGACACATTATACACTGCACATATAATGCCGATGCCTCTTAATTTTGTACGAACCCCGGGTTGATAATTAAAGTTGGTAGCCTTGGGAGTCGCAACATTCTTGTTGAAATACCAAGGCTCGTCACCCATCAACAATTTGTTGATGACACACTCTTAATGGGCACTTCCACTATCACCAAAGCTAAAGAATTCAAGGATATCCTTGAAACCTTTTTTGTTGCATCTGTAACTGAAATCAACACCAGGAAATCCCAAATTTTCTTCTTCAATACCCCTCTTATAGTGCAAATGCATATCTCCTGATTCTTGGTTTCCAAAAGAGTTCCCTTTTGACTAAATACCTAGGCACTCCTCTCACCCTTAACCCCTTCAGATGCTCAATCTGGGAAGGTCTCCTTCTTAAGTTTGAATCCAAACTCTCCTCTTAGACCTTTAGATATTTGAACATTACAAGTAATTTTACCCTTCTAAAGTTGTTTCTATAATCCATGCCCTCCTATTTATTGTTTGCCTTAGCTTCCCCCAAATCCATTCTCAGTAACGTCTGAAGCATTCTATTCTCATTCCTATGGGGAGGAGCCTCTCTTAAAAAAAGGGGCCCTTGTTTCATGGGAGAAACTCTTTTTTCCTAAATAAAAGGGTGGCCTTGGCCTAAGAGACCTAAAAATTCTTAGCAAGACTTTGAATGCAAAGATATGGTGGCGATGGCTAAAATATCCCACAACTCTGTTGGGTATAATGTTGGTAAATAAATATTCTCATGGCATTCCTGACTTGCAACTAGTTCAAATGGAAACTTGTCCTCAAGGTTCTTATATATGGAGAGTTCTTATATATGCAGAGAGGTTATCCACAACAAAGCTCTTATTCAGGAACATTGCGTCTGGGAAATAAGGGATGGAAAATATCTCTCTGCTGAGATGATTCTTGGGACCAATGGTTCCATCTCTCCTCTCTTCCCAACTCCCTTCCCATTAGAAATCACCACTCTTATCAGGGCCTTTCTGTAGTGGTTCAATACTAGGAGGATTAGTCTTCCTTGAATATGCAATGGTGACCAAGTTGGAAACTTCTCTCTCTAATGCATTAGCAGGCTCAAGATGATGAACGCCAAATCTTGGAGCCAATTCCAATGGCTCTAAATATAGCCATCCAAGCGGGCCCTAATATTTTGAAATGGGGGTATGAAACTACTAGAAACTTCAACCTAAAATAAACGTACAAGTTCCTGACCTATGTCACCATGATGAAGCTGACAATGTCTAGAAACACTTATTAAAATTAAATAATCGGCCAAAGGTGACCCTCTTCCTTTGGTTATTGATTGAAAATAAAAGACCCGCATGGGAAAATTTATAAAAGAAAGGCGTCATAGATCCTTCAGTATGTTGTCTCTACTATAATCAGATGGAGGATCTAAAGCATCAATTTCTGGAATGTATCTTTGCCATGGATATTTGGGACAAGATTCATAGGGCCTTTCAAGGAGAAAATCTTAAGCCGCCATCAATTCTCATCAATTTCAAAAAATGGAATGCAATGCCTTACAATAGCCCTATCCTTAATAGAGTATGGAAACTAACCCCCGGCTTCACTTTATGGAATATATCGAAGATCTGTAACGCTTGGATCTTCAAAAGTTAAGTCCCATCAATAGACAAAGCATGGGATCAAATCACTACTCATCTTAGAGAAACTATTACATCAGTACATTGGAATACATAGGACTGGGATTTTCCCTCAATAGAAAAATATATCCCCCAACCTTTAAGCATATCTCAACAACATCCCATCCCGCTATGTAGCATCTATTCTCCTTATGTTTATAGCCCTTCAACCTGGTCCCCTCCCACAAAGGGATTTTTAAAACACAACTTTGATGGAGCTTCTAGAGGCAATCTTGGCCTTACAAGCTATGGGGGAGCTATTCACAACAGTGAGGGACACACTATTATCATCTATTCAAATTCGCTTGGAACTCTCACCAATAATGACGTAGAACTTTGGGCCTTGGAACATGGCCTTTCAGTTGCTCTCAAGCTAAATCACCACTAACTTATAATTGAATGGGACTCTCTATTAATTATCTCCATCCTAAAAAAGGTTCAGAATGGAACTCCCCTTTCCATAGCATTTGCTAGTTGGTGGCTAGAGTGTCATATCCAAACGGTAGCATGTATTCTTCAAAGGATCAAGATGCCAATTTTCTCTTATGTTCATCGCACATGCAATAAGCTTGCATATCACCTAAAAGCCCATGCTTTAGATGCTTAGTGCACATCCTTGGAGTCGAACTGGTCTCAACCAATTCTTATGCAACTAAGAACTTCTTGTGAGGACATTGCTAATCAAGACTTAATCCCCACGACAGGTGAACATGCAGAGAAACCAGGCTGACAAGACTGTTCGGGGTGATTTGGCTCTCCATCTAGGAGGCCATGCATCGACCACAACCCATATGTATGATCCTTTTAATATATACATACCAAGATCTCTCTCCACCATTGTGAGTTAGTACATCAGCCTTGGGATTATGATGGAATTCGATCATTACATAGTCATCCATCCTTTGAGTGATTTGAGTAGGATTAATGCCCCTACATGCGAAGGGAGTATACATCTCACTATTGTCATGGAGACTAACAACCTGTTTTGGGTTGTTGCTTAAGCCATGGTGTATGTCCACTACAATGTCACTCATCTTTGTAGTAATATGGAAGCTAACAACTATGGTGACATTTGTAATATTTCTCTTTTCATCGACCAAGAGATTGGGCTTAGAAATACACTAGTCGTGGGGAATTGGGAGGTATGTTGAATTTCTTTGGCTACTCAGAGGATCCAATTTTTCATTCCAGTTCTATTTCCAGGCTAGGGACAATTGGCCACTCTTTGCAGTAATTACAATGGGTCTTTGTAGCTCCCCTTAGTCATCTATTCGATGCTTTGGCATGAGAAGAATTATTGGATTTGGAAAGGAGGCACCCTAGTCAACTTTTTTCGTCTTGGCAAGCTTGGGAGGGAAATTCTTTGGCCCAATTTTCCCAATCGCAATTCTCAATGACTTACAATGTGTCATCCTAGAGAATTAGTCAAGGATGGAAGCCCTGTATCATTACTTCTTGGTAGCCACGGTGGTCGAATGAAGGAATTCTTCTGGTTATGCCGTGGTTGTACCCATATGATATACGCCAACATGTTGGTTAGAAGAACAAGCCCATGCACAAAGAAGAGCATGGTGGTATGTTGGTTGCTCGTCAGATGCTCATGGCTTAATGGTTTGATGCTTGCCGCATCTGGGTTGTTCATGGGTTCATGACCCACAGGAGTTAGAGGAAAGGCTTGAGGTTTCTGAAGCCCATGGACACAGCCTATGGTCGATGTCTCTTCACAGCTAGTGCACTATCCCATGTCATCCAAACTTAGCCAATTCAATGGATAACTATTATGTCAGTTCTTGTCTTTTTTATCTAGTTTAGTCTGTTCATCTTTTACACCATCACTATTAGTTTTTTTTCCAGAGTCCAACATGCCGGTCGTCATGTATTTTTTTGCAAAGAACTTTCAGTCCTACCTATGGTTTTTCCAAACATCCTAGTTCAAATTAGTATATATAATCTTAAGACTTTAAATTGGTGGTTTTGCTCTGGTTTCCCTGCGGGGTAGCCCTTAATGCCATGTAGAATTTCTTGTACTCATTTTCAATAGTAATTAAATGCCAAGCTTTACACAAAAGAAAACAACGTGCTTTAGTGATCGATACTCAACCAATTGAGCTAACCCTCAAGACTATTTCCTTTTTTGAGATATTCATATATGCATAAACAATTATATATATCTATATATATATAATCATTAACATAAAATATTTTTTTAATTAATATTAATAATATGTAAAATTACTTTGTAGAGATAAATAATTATAATTAAAGACAAATCATAAGTGATGGTAATTTTATTTAATTTTTAATTATCACATTTTATTTTCTCTTTAGGTTAATTTTTTTCTACTATAAAAATATTTCATTTCAAACAAGGGAGGTTGTAAAGAGGCAAGTCCCTACTAGAAAATCCCTGTTTTCTGGAATAGGCTCCCCACTTGTAGATCCTAGTTTTTAGGAATATGCTCCATGCATCAAGCCCAAACCTTCAAATCCTTGTTTTCAGGAATAGGCTCGCTACTTGCAAATCCTTGTTTTTAGGAATAGGATCCCTACATCAAGTCCAAACTTACAAATCCTTGTTTTTAGAAATCGACTCCATACATCAGTCAAAAGAAATAAATATTTCAAATTGTAGATAATATTTTTTTAGAAGGTTGACACTGACCTCACCCATGCCACCATCATCCAAAATGTTATTGCACAGTCTTTCTTCTTGTTCATTTTTAGAGAATATGATGCACTTGCTGAATGGGCAAGTTGTGTTTTATAAAAATGAGTAAGTTGTGTTTTGTAAAATGTAGATGATACATGGAATGTAGTAAAAACTCCCAAACAACCCGAAATATAGTTTACCTTATAGCTAAATTCATAGAGATAACTAAGGGTCGATTTATGGATAGGCTGCATTTCATATCCACCTCAATATTTGGTATTGTTTCATTTCCCTAGATTAAAACTATACATATATGTGATTTTTGCAATGAATCACTCTCTCCATGGAAGCTAGTGCAAAACCTAAAGACATCTACATTTGGAATCCTTTTAAAAGAGTTTGGAATCTTTGCATATCTTGTTGGGGCAATACAAATTTCAAATGGTTATTGCTTTAATGGCCATGGCCACAAAAAATCAAATTTCAACCATTTATTTCTTTAATAGTCCCGCTACACAATAGCTCTTAGCTAGCTTTTTCTTTGGGAAGTGAGGAAATATAATTCATTTCATATCTCAGGTTACTTCTAGCTCCATATTCACCAAATGTATCAATAAATAGCAAGATCCCCTAGCTCTGAACATTATGCAATGGATTGGAAAACACACGTCATCACTAAACAACTATATCAAGAATAACTATATCTACATATGCACCTCTCTGCTACTAGATATGATGAGGCGGTCTCTCATGTACTACCCTTTCTTCACCTACATCAACCTTTGTCTTTATGCTCACATAGATACACAAAAAATTGTTTAAGCCTTGAATTAGATTCTGCTATGAGGGATGGTGATGGGCCTCTAAATTAGGCATAAAGTAAGGCCCATGCCTCTAAATTAAACATAAATTAAGGCCTATGACCATCCTTCAACACATTAAACCTCTCTTATTGCATTAGATAATGCATTTTTAACTTTAATATGTTCATTAGGAAGGTTTATGAATAATTGCATATTTGTGCCTAATATTATTTATTTTTGACAAATATTATAAGAATATTGGGCAGATTATGAATATTTGGAGGAGGAGATAATTTAGGGACTTGCTCCCTACTATAGGAAGACCAATAAAAAATAATAAATCAACAATATATTATGGAATTATGGCACAGATTGTAGAACTCCAATGATTGAGAAAATCTAGGAATGTGTTCCCTGCCATTTAATGCAGATTCCTAGTATTGGAGACCAGATCCACTAATCAAGGTATTTTGGTGGGGAAAGCTTGCTCCTTTCATTGGGAATGATTATTAATCATTTTGTATAAGTACCAAGTTAAATTTTCCTCTAGGGGGAGATTTTCATTAGTGTTCTTGTGGAGATAACTTATATTTTTGGAGCTCCATTGTATTTCTTGCTGGGATATAATTCTATCGATGAAAATAATGAAGATTGGTGTCATGTTCAACTTATAAATCTTGTTCTTCTCCATAGGTCTCATGTTTCCTTGGGCTTGGCCACCCCAGAAGCCTTAGAGCCCTTTTGTATCATTTTCTTTCCTTCTTTTCACTTCTTATTCACATGCATCTCTTGTTTCTATTTCTTTCTATTTCTGCATTTAGGATTAATGATTTCTTGTTGTAGGATTGAGTTAAATTGTTGATGTAAGTTCTTTAGCATGATCCCAAGCATTATTTAATGCTTTGAAAAACTTTGGAAGCTCATATTAATCATCGAGTTGCTTGGATTATTCTTCTTACTCCCAAATCTAGATTTCTGGAACTCCTTTGTGGTAAAGAACAATAAATTTCTGCTATTTTTTAGAGCATGCTAATGAGCTTCAATCGAGTTTGCTCCACTTGCATTAGATCACAAAAAAATTCTAGTTCATAACAAAAATCATCCCATTGCATTTGCAATTGATTAGGTTAGTTATTTTTTAGATTTACTAGCTCACTAGTTCTAACTTCTCGAATTTCAAGATTTTCGGCTAGTAATGTTTTTCTATTTTTTAGCATGGGTTAACAAAGGACTTTTTTGAGTGATTCCACTTGAAATGGGGACCTAAGACATCCTAGTTAATAAAAAATAATTCCCATCCAATTTGGATTTGATTTTCTTGGTCATTCGATGAATTAAAATTTCATATAGTAAATCAATAACATCGTGTAGTAAATCAGGGGATCTTGTAGGAAATCACTATAGCACCATGTAGGAAATCACTGTAGCATCCTGTAGGAAAGCCTGTTGAGCCCGAATTGAGAAAAATCATCATTGAATGGGATTAGGCCTCTATTTGACCTCCATGCCGTCAAGACCATTTTAACCCTCTTTATCCACACTTGTCTCCCCTACCAAAGATCAAGGAAAGATTAGCATTTGCATTCATAAAGCAAAAATATTTAAAAAATAAGTTATTTTATATTTACACATGCACACAATAGTTAGTACTCTCTAGATAAGATTTCATACTCAGTTAGTTTAAATCATCACATGTGATAAATTGGATTATTCTAGGTTTCTTTTACATTTAGTTCATGATCTTTATGGAATTAGAATAGGTTTCTTTCCTTGTACTTTCTTTCTCACAATAGGTTAAGGATCCATTTTGAACATTTCATTTTCTGCAATTACTTTAGGATTTGACTTCAGTACATGCACTTCATTACATCATGACAGGAAAGGAAGGACACATTGTATGTTGCACATTTAGTGTTGATATCTCTTAAGTTTGTACGAACCCCGGGTTGATAATTAAAGTTGGTAGCCTTGGGAGTTGCAACATTCTTGTTGAAATACGGAGGCTCATCACTTTTTGGCACCATTACCACGGAGGTGTCAAAGTATGCATTGTTTTCTTCCCTAGTTGATTCATTTCTTTTTAATTTTTGCAAAAATAAAAAAATATTTGCATTAGGCATATTTCAATTCAAAAATAGAAAAATTCATTGCATTAGCATTTTCATTCAATCGCAAAAAAAATAAAAAAATCTCCAACACCAATCCACTCCCCCCCATCCCCCCCTATTTGATCACATGGTGCAGTAAGAGCCACATCACCATTCACTTTTGTAGGAAGAAGAAGAATATGGCAAAGAATGTAGAAGAAATGGATGGAGATGATGACAATGAGGAAGATCCTCTTGGATTTGCCATTCAAGATACTGATATCAAGGTGCACATGAAGAACATCCCTCCATCTTCTCTTCCAAAATTTCATGGTCTAAAGTCAGAGGATCTGGAAACCTTTGTATTTGAATTTGAAATTGTTTGTAGATCTTATGGTTACTTATTAAAAACTCAAAAACTGATATTGTTTCTGGCAACATTGAAGGATAGAGATATTAAATGATTCATGAGTTTAAGGACTAATTCAATAAGATCACGGAATGATATGCAAAATATATTTCTAGAAAAATCTAAATATCATGATCTTAAGGAAGAAATATTTAGAATGAATCAAACAGAAGATGAGAGCCTTGAGGATCTAATAGAGAGGTTCATGTATAATATTAAGAGCAAAAAACTACATCATTTAGGATTTGACACACTAAAAACCCTGTTAGAACAATTAGGGATGAGTGGATTGATCTCCTTGATCTCATGAGTAGAGGTAATATATACCAATTATCATTTGAGAAATTTGTGAAACATGCAAACACATATCAAGAGGAAGGGTAAGTCAAGCTAAACTTGAAAATTTGTTTGTTGACTTTAAAACAAAAATTCTTAGCAATCTAAATGAACAAGTAAAAATGTTAAGAATACAAAATGAGAAAAAAGAAGATGTTTGTGTTGTCCATGTAGAATCACATGATGTTAAATGTTTCTCCTCATTACCAAGGTTAAAGGAAGTTCACCAAGAGGAAAATGGAGCAATTCAATTGCCAATGTGTCAATGTTATGTTGCTCCAAGAGGACCATGGCAGCATATTCATCCTGATACGATGCAAGAGCCTAATTCACAACGTCAAGTTTATGCACATCCACCTCAAAGTAATTGGA
Source organism: Pinus taeda (assembly GCA_000404065.3). Lineage (NCBI taxonomy): Eukaryota > Viridiplantae > Streptophyta > Pinopsida > Pinales > Pinaceae > Pinus > Pinus taeda. The sequence continues at coordinate 23,477 of APFE030271269.1, read as the reverse complement.
ACACACCATTTCCTTGGCAACATTGGCCATCTCAACCCCAGAAGCAACCTTAGCAAAAAGGTTGACAAGGAACTTATGGGATCCATCCACAATATCCTCAGTATTTTCCTCAATATCCTCCATACCAAACTATATATTATCCTTACCATTCACCTCCACCATAACCACAACCTCATCCACATCCATCTCAAATACACACTCCCACTCAACTATCTGTACCACCATTTCCAAACCCACACATTGAAGTAGCTCAGCGCACTAACAATGTTGTGATACAATACTTCCAAACATCTCCTCTTGAGCTCAACGATATTCACCATAGCTCAGGAAGAGCATTGCAAAAAAAATATTCTCTTGATATCATTGAAGGAATACATCCAAAAGAAGAATATTCGAAAGAGAAGATAAAAGAATCATGGGTTGCACTTGATGAAGAACAGACATCAAAATTAGAGATTGAGAAAGCTCCCTCATGGTTACCATCAAATCCTCCATGTATTTAAAAGAACAATCAACAAACAGAGGAAGGTTTGAAGGTCATGGTAGAAGAAGACATGAAGAATGATCTAGATAAGCAAGAAAACCAAGGGCTTGAAAGTTATATTGAGGTTTAATTCCAGAAAATCAACAATATGGAGCATCACTCTCTTCTTCAACTATGCTTGATCCTTTCAAGGTCAAATCTTTTGGTCTTTGAAATCTAGGTACATGTCAAAGCATACATTTCAAGCCTACACATCATTCTGTTTGTCATCTTGAAGTGCATATGGCTCCATTGGAAGTATTCTTATACTTGAAAGTGATTTTGTTTTTCAAGTATGGTAGGGTAAGAAAAAAAAAAAAAATGAAAAATAAGAGAAAAAAATAAAATCTCAGTTGAAAACCTCCTTTGAGGCACCTGAGATTGGCTCATTGATCAAAAACTTCAATGAGGGTCAATGGGTTGGAGAAAAAAATATAAAAAAGAGAAAAAAGAAAAGATCCTTGGTGAAAACCTCATTTGAGGCGCCTAGGTAGACCCACTAGTTGAAAACCTCATTGAGGTGACTAGTGGGCCTAGAAGAAAAAAAAAGAGAAAAAAATAAAAAATCTTTGCTTAATCTATCTCTCTGATGAATGCATGTTGTAAGCAAACAAAAAAAAACAAGTTGGTACCAAAAGAAAAAATTTGTCAAGCCTAGTCAAAAGTACTCAAATTTTGACTTTCTCCCCCATTGCTCAAATGCCCCAACAAGGCCAAGGCCATGCCAATCCATCAACCTCATCTATTTCCACGATCCACCCATCATTCTCAAACTTCTACCATTCAGTTTGCTTGTTGTCCTAAAAAACTACAGGATGCTCTATTTTACTACAGGATACAAAAATACATAGAGCAGAATTTGTTTTTTGCCATAACTTGAAAACCATGCATCCATTTGGCAAGTTGTTTCAGGGGGAGATGCATATGGATGATGGTAACATGCTCAAGCAATTTCAGCAAATTCTACAGCACAATTTTTGAGAAATCAACCTCCATCACTTATAACCATTTTTGCATTCTCTCGATATCCATGCATCCATTTAAAAAGTTGTTTCATGGGGAGATGAATATGGATGATGGTAACATGCCCAAGCAATTTCAACAAATTCTAGTGCATAGTTTCCAAGAAAATAGGCCTCCATCTCCTTCAACCAGTTTTAGTTTTTTCTTGAGATCTATGCATCCATTAACCAAAAGTGTTTTATGGGGAGTTGCGTAATGATGATGGAAACATGCTCAGAAAGGTTTAGGTCAATCCATTCTACCATTTGGGAGATATGGAAAAAACAAGTTGGATACAAAAGGTTGTCCTGAAAACCTAAATGATTCTCTAAAAACCTACAAGATCCTACAGGATACTGAACAACACCTGCAGGATTAGCAGTGAGCAGTTTTAAAGGGAAAAACTAGAGGTTGGCTTCATCAGACAGTGATAAGGAGACATATACAACCCTCCACATCCATCAAAGAAACATGACAAGGGGATTTAACAAGAGGAAACCCACCAGCATAGTGAGGATTCATTAACATCACCATCCAGTACTTGCACATCAAGTAAAACATCAACGAAAAAAAGAGAAAAACACATGCAGCAAATACAAGCAAGGATTTCACTCTCCAACAAAATACATCTACAGGAAAGCCATTAGGTAGGTACAGGTACGCAATATTTTTGACCTCTTCTCTTAAGCATATTATAGTTAGAATTTTTTTGTCAATGCATGAGAGATGCAATTTTATAAGCTAAAGATGGGTCAGTAGTATCAACTGCCTTCAACTAGTTAATTGCAGCTCACTCCTTCACTCATGCAATATTGAAAAGTAAAACTATGAAAGGTGATGTTTTCAAGGAATGAGGATAGCAATTGAAAGAAGAAATTTTTGCAAAATCCAAGTCACCACAGCACTCCAAGCCCTCCATCCACTTCATATTCACTATCTTTTCATCACTCATCCATCCCATTTCATTCTTGAAAAAAAAAGAAACAAATAATCCTCTCCATTTTCACAAACCTACACTACTCCCTTTGAGCCCTAGCCTCATCATCCAATCCCTCTTCATCATTTCTCATCACTCCCATACAGTTAGAAGACACTTAAAGAGAGTAATGACTACTACAGGAACGCAGAATTTTGCTACAAGAAGGAAGAAATGAAAAAATTATGCTAAACCCCAAGATGGTAGATCTTAAGAGAGACCTAATCAAAACAGAGAACTCCAAGGCCATTAGGCAGTCATCTAGGCCACAAAAGAGAAGAAAAAGGCAACAAAAGGAAATGAGGCATTCACCATCAAAACAAAACTCAAACTGCAATAATGAAAATATGTTTTCCAAGAGGTCTCCAATCTCTTTCTAGCTTTTATCCAAGGCCTAAAAATGGAAAAAAGGCATGGGAGTCAAGTTGAGGACTTGTCCTAGGCTCAGAATATCATTTATGCTAAAAAAAGGTTTCCTGTAGGTTTCCTGTAGTTTTGATAGGAATTTCTATAAGACGTCCTAGTTCTCATCTAAATTCATTTTGAAGGTGTTAGAGGTGTCCAAATGGAACAAGGTAGCAGAACATTGATAAGGGTGTGGAAGACCTTGCCAAACTAAAAAATATTCAAGAACCCATCTTGAATAAGGGGAAGAAGTCAAGCTAATGGTCTCAAGAAACAATGATTTTTCTTTGCACAAATATGCTTTTGGGCTTGTCCTTGCATAACTTATAGCCAAGATTCTTAATGCACAAGAGAGAGGCCACCAGGGCCATGAATGAGACACAATGAGGTCACTAAGTTGTTTAGAGGATGAGCAACACTTTCAATAGGGGGGTATGCTAGGCCTCTAAATTAGACATAAATTAAGGCCCATGCCTCTAAATTAAACATAAATTAAGGCCTATGACCATCCTTCAGCACATTAAACCTCTCTTCTTGCATTAGATAATGTATTTTTAACTTTAATATATTCATTAGGAAGATTTATGAATAATTGCATATTTGTGCCTAATATTATTTATTTTTGTGGAATCTTATGAGAACATTGGGCAGATTATGAAGATTTGGAGGAAGAGATAATTTAGGGACTTGCTCCCTACTACAGGAGGATCAATAAAAAATAATAAATCAACGAGATATTATGGAAATATGGCATAGATTGTGGAACTCTAATGATTGAGAAAATGTAGGATTGTGTTCCCTGCTATTTAATGTAGATTCCTAGTATTGGAGACCAGATCCACTAATCAAGGGATTTTGGTGGGGAAAGCTTCCTCAATTCATGGGGAGTGATTCCTAATAATTTTTTATAAGTACCAAGTCGAATTTGCCTCTAGGAGGATATTTTCATTAGTGTTCTTGTGGAGAGAACTTGTATTGTTGCAGCTCCGTTGTATTTTCTTGTTGGGATGTAATTCTATCGATGAAAATAATGAAGATCGGTGCCATGTTTAGCTTCTAAATATTGTTCTTCTCCATAAGTCTCTGAGTTTCCTTGGTATTGGCCATCCCAGGAGCCTCTGAGCCCTTTTGTATCATTTTCTTTCCTTCTTTTCACTTCTTATTCACATGCATCTCTTATTTCTATTTCTTTCTATTTCTATATTTAGTATTAATGATTTCTTGTTGTAGGATTGAGTTAAATGGTTGATGTAAGTTCTTTTGTACAAATAAAAATCATTATTTCATCCTTGGAAAATCTTTGGAAGTTCATAGTAATCATTGAGCTTCTTGGATTAGTCTTCTTATACCCAAATCTAGATTTATGGAACTCCTTTGTGGCAAAGAATAGTAAATTTCTGCTATTTTTTAGAGCATGCTAACGATATTCAATCGAGTTGGTTCCACTTGAATTATATAAAAAAAAAAAAATTCTAGTTCATAACAAAAATTACCCCATTTCATTTTCACTTTATTAAGTTAGGAATTTTTTAGATTTACTAGCTCACTAGTCTCGAATTTCTAGATTTTCCACTAGTAATGTTTTTCTATTTTTTTCAGCATGGGTTATTAGAGATCTTTTTGAGTAATTCCACTTGAAATGGGGACCTAAGACATCCTAGTTATAACAAAATTTGTCCCATCCAATTTGAATTTGATTTTCTTAGTTATTCGATGAATTATAATTTCTTATAGTAAATCTGTAACATCCTATAGTAAATCAGGAGATCCTATAGGAAATCACTGTAGCATCTTGTAGGAAAACCTGTTTTGAGCCTGAATTGAGAAAAATCATCATTGAAGCTGGGATTAGGCCTCTACTTGACCTCCATGCCATCAATACCATTTTAACCCTCTTGCTCCACACTTGTCTTCCTTGCCGAAGATCAAGAAAAGATTATCATTTTTATTCATAAAGCAAAAAGATTTAAAAAATAAGTTCTTTTATATTTACATGCACACAATAGTTAGTACTCTCTAGATAAGATTTCATGCTCAATTATTTTAAATCATCACATGTGATAAATAGGGTTAAGCTAGGTTTCTTTTACATTTAGTTCATGATCTTTGCAATTAGAATAGGTTTCTTTCCTTGTACTTTCTTTCTCACAATAGGTTAAGGTTCCATTTCGAACATTTAATTTTCTACAATTAGTTTAGGATTTGACTTCAGTACATGCACTCCATTACATCATGATAAGAAAGGAAGGACACATTTTATGTTGCACATATAGTGCCAATACCTCTTAAGTTTGTATGAAACCTAGGTTGATAATTAAAGTCGATAGCCTTGGGAGTTACAACATTCTTGTTGCACTACTAAGGCTCATCAAATGGATGTCTATTCTACTTTACCATGGAGGTCACCCAATATTTCCACCCTCAGATCCACATTTTCACTGGCTAATGCTTCCTTTCCCCTTGTGCCTAAAACTTTAACTCTGGTGAGAACGATCATGCTCGGATTTCAATGATGTGGGAAGAGGATACAACTATAGATTCATAAGTCGATTCAACAATACCCTTGTTGTTATATCAAATAAGAGGATCAGAGGGTAAGGTGATGTCTTAATGACAAGGCACCTTTCCCAATGTAGACAAGCAGAGTTTCACACCCGCTACCCTCTTCATCACTATATATACAATTATTAAAGGAAGTAACCTTACTTAGTGTTTGACAATGCATGATTAAGAATTACCTACCACATCCAAGGGCACTTCATTCCATCAAGACTATCTTTCGGGGGGGGGAAGTGGAACCTTTTACTTCAAGGGGTGATCGACCATGCAAAGGTGACTATGGATCCTTTGAGGATGATAATGAGAATGTCAGTCTTGAGCAACAACATGATGCAAAAATTTTACTCGGATCTTCTAGTACACTCAACAATCCTAGTGTTGTAGATCGTGTTGAAGAGATAGGGACAAATGGAATTGCTAATCATACCTAGGAATAGGAAACATATTGTTTCTATTGATTATGCTATTGTGCAAGATACTAGCCATGAGATTGCAGATGGTGTTCATTAAATAGTAGACTATGAAAATTGAAAGAAGAGATGCACATGTGCCTGAAGTGAATAATATCAAAACAATGGCACTTAAGTTGTCCATACCATTGTCCAAAAGCAAAGCTATTCAACCAATGAATTTGAAGAGATGGAATATAATTCGACAATTAACTAATAACCAAAATGAAGGTTTGGTTATGCATGATTCAATCAAGGATTTTGTAGCTTTCACTTCTTGGGACATAAACCCTAGAGCTTGCCTTGTGGCTTCTACATCCTCCAGTTCACTCATTGTTAAATCTTCCAGAACAGGTTGAATAATTCACGCATTACTAAATATTCTAGAACAAGCCAAATATCTAAAAGGTATTTGGATAGCACCCTAAAGTTCTCCCTCTCAAAATACACATCTTGTGCAACTACAATTGTTTCTAAAACTGGGTTGTTACAAAGGCTAAGAGTGCACTAATTGGCGAAAGATCCATAATCAGAGCTATGTCAACAAGTCACATTATATGTAGGTTAAATGCACAATTTAAGTACAAAACCTCCAAAAAACCAAGAATATCCAATTAATATTTCATTTTGTGAAGTAAGTTTTTATCTATTTCATACACACCAGTAGTTGCAGTTACAATGATATCTAGTAAGCACTTATAGTCTGATTACCACAATTTCCAGGGAGAAGAATTCAACATTGGCTTAGCCTAGATAATCATGACTTCCATCTGAGTACGAGATCCAACATATATCCCACACCATTAAAAGCTGACAAAATAATTTTGTTGGAAAGGGTACAACTTGACACTTCCATCCCAGTAATTCTCCACTTTTTACCATTAGATTACAAGCCTATATCCTAATTATGAACATGATTTAGGTTTGTGTTGATCGGAAAAAATTTCCTCTGTCAACATTAGGGGAGACCTTGGGAACTTAAAGCAGCTCCTCTTCCGTTGAAGATGGTGGTTGCAACTGGTTATGGGTGCAGTTACCCTATCATCTATGACTAACCTGAATCTAATCTAATGCTAATCTAACCTAAGCTAATATTTAATCTATCTACATCATAGTATGTTACATTTCCTTTATATCAATCCTTAAAGATGTAAGTTAAAGAAGTAAATCAAAACAAAGGTTTGATCGATTTAAAAAAGGTCGATCAAACCAAAATTAAATGATTTATTTGCCTCTTGAAGAGAGGACTTGATACAGAGCTAAAATATACAAATGCAAGACTAATCTAAAAACATAAAATCATATTTTGAACTAGAATGGGATAGCCCTATCCTAATTCAAGAGAAAGTTAACTAAAACATGGGGAAAGACTAGTTTATGAAAGAATTCAGAATTAATATTAGATTATGAACTCCAAAATAGTTTGTAAACTCATAAAAGGTTAAAACAACTATGCAAATGAATCTACTTTAATAAATAGTTATTAAGGTAAGTCCATCTACAGGCTTGACTTCATATTAAACAAAGTTCATTAAATTTTTTATATTAGTCAAAACAAATAGTTCATTTTAATTAATACACATAAAATAAAAATACATATGTAAATGAAGAATAAATAGTTTTCATTCACCACAAGTATAATTCAATGAATTAAGTATGATTTCAACCTCATTCTTCCTCTTGGAGATAGCTCATGCAAGACTTCAGCAAGATATCACAATATGACTCAACAATAGTGTTAGATATCAAAGAAACATACTACTTAGAATGGGGATCAAAACCAATTATAAAATTTTGACAGAAATATGAAAATTCATCATTCTGGTAATAGTACACAAGAATGGAAATTTATTAAATAGTACCAAAGCTTATTACAAAATATACAATCTTGGAGCAGCTTAGACCTATAATCACATTTCCAGTAATAGTGCAAAGCAATTATAATAGATCTAGAAACCCTCTTTCAACCTCTATAATAACTCTCTATGCTAAAAAATAGTGTATAAGAATAAATTAAATCATAGAAGAGACCCCTTGTGGTGGATCGTGACCTCCCTTCAAAAACAAGATTGAATTTAGGAGTATTTATACTACACTTACAGAGCTAACATCCCCCCTTATATCTCTCAACAACTGAATATGGAGGTTTTCTTCAACAGACTGAAAACATATTGTTTTAGTTGAATACTGGCCAAATTTGGGAAATCGTTACACTAGTCGAACCAATTAACTTTGTTGTTGGCTGAAGGATCCATTAGCTGTTATTGGTCATGACCTGTTATGGAGTTCGTTAAAATAGTTGAGTTAATTTCGAACAATATTTCCACATGGAAAGGGGCCTTTAGAGGCATGGACCGAGCACGACATTATTTCTTGTTATACAAATCACAGAGGATATGATAGCTTTATTATTAAAATAGAGAAAGCATAGATTAAACTATAAAAATGCATTGAACTATACTTATGCCAAGAGACCTTTTAAAGTTAATTAAGTGGCTTTTACTTATATGTGGCAAGAGTTGAGTGGGTATCGAAGGTAAGCTCATCAGAACTTTTAAAATGAGACAAAATGAAATAGTTGTGATATTGGGGGGTTTCAATTTGGAGGGGATGCGATATCATATTTGAACTCTCTTTAATAACTTTATCGGGTCCATTATATTGGAGCCTTGTAACAGAGATTTGATATCAAGGGTTTTACAATTGTTACTATTTAAAAGTTACGATATACAAGCAGACACGATATTCCGATTAGACCATCATTAAAACTCATGTTGGGTCTGACATATCGGATCCTGGAAGATATCAAAAGTCATAGAGGGAGGCACATTGGGATATCGACGATTGGAGAGATATGAATATTGGAGATCGGAGGGATTGGCATATCAGAATATCGGCAAGGAATCATATCGAAGTTTTCTTTAATGTGTATCAAAAGGAAATATCCGATATGTAAGAGCAGAAACAATTATGTGGAATGTGGGTCCTCTAAAAAGGCTTATAAATTATAGCGCCTTTATATAATGGTTGGAATTTGCTTATATGATATGTTTGTTTTAATTCTTCGAAGCCTATAAAATGGGTTTTCCTCATACATATTTTTAATTTAATATGGCCCCCATGCCACTTATATGGATTGGATATTATATTATTTTATTACAACATAAGCCATTGTATTATGAATTGGGGTTTTAACATCGAGGAATTCTAAAAGGATTCCTTCGATGTCAAAGCTCTGATATCTCCGATATATTATAACCACTTTTTTAATGATTAAGGCTTAAAGCCTATGCACACATCTTGGTCTCAGGGGCTATTTTATTCATTAATATAATTAATTAAGATGTTTAAAACAAAAAACGTATTTACAAAGTTTATTAACAAACAAACTTAATCAAACTTAGGAAAACTATAAAAGTAAAACAAGTGAAAATAAAAAGAAAATTAGACTTGAAATGAAGAAATCACACTCAAAGCCTACATGCAATGAAAAAAATGGGTCCCCGTGTCTATTATGATAGAATAAAATGGGGGTGTTGTGTTTTCACTACAACAGTTTGGTATGCATACTCTAATATAAGATGATTTAATTTATAATAACTTCGTATAAAATACAACAACCCTCAAGCTTCAGCTGAATTCTTTTCGAAAATCACAAGAATCCTACATTTTAAGTTGTGAACTCTGACTGCTTGAATTAAGCTATGAAAGTTCAAATATGGAGTGGTAAATTAGCACATGTTTGTCAATTTTGGGACCAAAGAACCCTTGATTAATTTCAAATAGGAAGCTTGACAGAAAAAAAAGAAAAAGAAAAAAATTCAAAGTTTATAGCCTTTGAACGGAAACCTTGAAATGTAGTCTTCTTGGCTCTTTTTCCAGGTTAATTTCCATGGTCAAGCAAAAATCTCCATGATTACCATAGAATTGGTTGTGTAAGAATATATCACAATCGTCATTATCAGGGTTTTCCCCTGGACAAATTATTTGTGGGAAGGAGTTTGATCAAGAGAAAGTACGAGAGTAGAACAAAGACGACAAGCCCACCTGCAAAGGACAATGGTTTGTCCAACTTATCTAAACTAAACAAAACCAAGGCTAACAACAAACTAGACAACATGAAATAAACCAATTGTTAGTTTGATTCCATGATCAATGGAATTCTATCCAATGTAAGTGCCAACACATCAATCCATGCATAATTGTTTCCAAACACGTGCCTATCTGATTCCATGATATTTGACAACGCATCAGTCCATGCATTTAAGTGTTTCCACATGTGTCTATTGGCTTCCAGATGAGTATATTGTCTAAGACAAATTTTCTTAGTATAAAATGTTTCAACATTAATGCTAAACTAACTGTAACATTGGTTCCTTAGTTCATTTAAAACTTCCCATTACTTATGCTTACCTAAGTTTGCCTTGGTATGAGGCCAAATAAGAAGAATATTTGCGGATTAGTCAAATAAAAAAGCCAAACATATCTAATTTGTTTAGAAAAAAGTGTGGGGGCACAACATCAAACAAACCATAGGTTAAAAGGTTAAACATTTATTGTTCTATGTGTGGTGACTAATAAAAGGAATCATTTATATTACTAGCCCCTACCCGGTAGGGACTAATAATAAAATGTTAAATTTGTCTAATCATATCCACACTAGTTGAAAGCTATATAACTAACTTTTAAATTATAAACCAAATCTAAAATTCATTTGTATTTTCATGGCATGAATGTGTCAAAGTCTCAAGTACATGCTTCTTACCATATATTGCAATAATGGAAATTCCTTTCAATATGTGCATGTAATGGATTCACAAAAAATATTTTAGATATTGGATTTGTTGCATGCATCTATATATCATGTCTTTAATGTAGGTATTCTATTTTCACATTGTAAAAGAATAAAGGAACAAATAAATATCTTCCTTAACCATTCCAAATATTTATGCTTTTGAGTTTGTGTTTCAGTCAGGGACTATAGCTTTTGTCTTGTGGTCAAAATTTTCTAGACTCTTATTAATTTGGACGATTTTCATGTGCATAACTAAAGTTTTCAGATTATTTTTTTAACTTTTTCTTAAATTATTAAAACAACTTTAAATATTTTGAAAAATTAATTTCTCTTTTTCTGATTGGCCTAGAGCACTTTGATGGGACATAATACCTCTGGTGGAGTGCATTCTTATTTTCCTATTTGTCAGTGCTTGAAAAATAATTTTAAAATGATAAAAGGCTAACTTTGTAAATGGTCATTCTGTTGGTGAGTGCTTATACACTGACACTGACATTGTATGCCTATTGTTCTTCCCAATGATGTCAAAACCTGCTACAATGGTTCCTTGTGTAAGGGGGAAGGGGAGGAGGGATGAACGATCACTCATAATTTTTCTTGTATTTCCCTAACACAACATCCTTCGAAAACTATAATATGATGTTTGCATGGTGGTTTTTTCATATGCCTTTAGAACCCGAAATCTAATAATTCATGACCACATAAGCAAGATGGTGGAGGCTACACCTAGCCATGTCTATGAGACAATTCCCAGTAAATTTTATAGTAAAGTATGATAGCAATAATTAATGGAGATAATAATAGGTTTATCAATTTTATAATAACTTGATAAAAGGTTGAGCAGATGAAGCTATCCTAGCAGATCAATCAGATTCAACCATGGAGCGCGTAGTCAGGTGATGATCCATTGTATCACTTTGAGTTATTTTTCATTGGTGTTATAATCTAGTTATGCTAATAGCGAAGAACATGATCTCGCAAGTCCTTATCATGTAGCCATAGAGTTCAACATAGTTTAAATATTATATTTCATCTTAGTGTGTTGGAATTTTAGATTTATTAATTTATTAAAAATATAATAATGATTATTATATTGTCTATAATAAATGATTAGGGGTGATCTAATTTAGAGTATTTTTTGATGGACTTGGCACTGCATACATGAGAAATATCTCCTTTTGTTTGTGGACATGAAATTCTTGGAGTATTGGAATGCCACACTCTTTTCCTACACTTGAATGACATTGCTTACATCATTTAATGGTTGATATGTACAATTTATTTGTTGCAATGTTTACATGTTGTATTGATTAGTAATGCATGATAGGAGTCCACCAAGTTGTCATTCTCATTTAGCAAACTTAAGGCTCCCTCATCCTTTGGTTTAGTAATGGGGCTCACACATCCTTTTCTTACCTAAAAAATTCCTCTATAGATTTAGCTTTTAAGTTCTTGGGCCCAAATCACCCACGTCATGTGACCTTGGTGATAATTGAGAGCTCCCTCTCTGGGTGGGCTTTGGAATTTTTTATGGTCACAGTTAACATTGGAGATAAACAATGGTGATGGTATATTGAGTCATTGAAGAGGAAGGGAGGTTAATTTCTCAAATGACCCGATACATCATATCACCCCCACCATCTTGATGATGTGGAACTTTTTTATTGGATATTGGGCCCATTTATTGAAGAATCTTGAAAAGAGAGTCCCACACCATGTTGGAGAGCATCCCTTATCAATTATGGTGATCAAATGATAGGACCATGGCTCAAGGCACTCAACGACCATCATTACAAGTTTAAATTGACAACTCAAACTGTGACACCCCAAGTATGCATTTCCCTTATTATTTGTAATGAAATAAAATGTAAATTATAAATGGTTGTATTTTATGTAATGGCTTGAAGATTAGTACCACATATCCATGATATAAGGAGGATGATGAAACTAAACATGTGTGGAGCTAGTTGGCATCGTTGTTTAATTTATGGTGCAGTTATCAAGAAAATTATAAGAAGGTTCCAAGAGGAGATAAAGAGTCCAAGAGGAGCATAAAAAGGCACCCATGAGAAATGATAAAAAGGAAATTTCACAACAATGCTAGGGTTGGATTTTCTTCTTAAGAAATCACATGAGAAGTGCCGGAGAGACCTGAAAAGTGGAGGGAATGAAATTCCCTAGGAAGCTAAATTGTGGCTTGTAGGAGCTCATGAAAATTCATAGGAAATGGGAATGAGTGCTTGCCAAGAACTGGCTGAGAAACCACTCATAGTGTTTTCCTAGCTGATAAAACACCTGATCTTATAAATGATCCCCGTCCTCTTTGTGCTGAGTATCTACTCTTGCTTAAACTATTGAAGAAATCCTCCTTAGATCGTGGATATGGCTCAAGAGTGACCACTGCAAGTGATTCCGACAACAATGAGTCTAAGATTGGGTGGAAAATTGAAGTCCCACCTTCATTTTGGCTATTAGCTTAATTGTATTTGCTTGTATTTAGCTGAGAGCTATGAAGTTAAAGATTGTTTCATGTTAAATTTAATGTTTAGCTTTGTCGATTAATGCATGGATGTAGGAATTGGTCCATAAAATTAATTGGGTTGAAATCACCTTGAAATGTCCTATGAATTATATGAATCTTTGTCAGAGTGCTGTAAGTTAAATTCTTGAATGCATGTGTAAATTATTATGCTATAGTTGGTCACGCATGGCTCTGTGAATTTCAATTTCTTTCATGATTGGGTTGTATGTTAAGTTTAATAATTTTAGTCTCTCCAATGTTAAATGCATGGGGTAAAATACTTCCATAGTATAGTGAAATCTCAATCTCAAGCATTTAGCCTATCAAGACTAATAACTATTTACTAGTATTAAAAGATCGCATAATTGTGTGTAAATGTTTTTTGTAAGATTCATTTTCCTTGTTATCTCACAAAAGGGATGGAATGGAGACATAGCTTGAGTCTTTATTTAAGTTTGTAGCTCTGAGTTAAAATCAGGGCCTCTATGAGCTCAGGAAGGATGGAATTTATTTGTATGAAAAATTATATACATGCATGTCCATATATCTCTATATTTGTAGGCATAGTTGAAGCCTTTATAAGCTTAGGAAATATAACTAAACGTATATCATATATGTTATACTAGCATATGTATATGTATGTATCGAACAGGTTACGTTATGCCCTATCAAAGCTTAGGAAACATAGAACGATACATGCATATGTATGTATATCAGGCTGGACTAGGCTAAGGCTCACATAAGCTCACTAGAGATGACTAGCATGCATATGAATGACACCTTGACTAAGCACCGAGGGGTAGAGGAATCCCAAACATACACATATGCATTTGCTGGGGGTTGGAATTTCAGGGCCCAAAGGATCAAGAAGGCTTGAGCCTTATGTGTCATGTGATTAGGCACCACAACCAAGTGTGGAAGGGGAGGAAATTGGATCCTTTACATGTTGAGGGACTATCAACTGTCCACGTAATCTAGAAAGAATTACCCCAAATATTTTGAAGGGAGGACAAGTGTTACACAACATTTTGTCTCTAACCTTGTACTCCCTATTCTTTGATCCTAGAGGACCTCTATGGTGACCCCCATATGTCTCCTTGCCATGAAGAACATGTCCGTACATTCCTTTTCATCTACAGAACATTTCCCTCCTTCATCATTTCCCAAGAATCTTCCTTCAAGCTCAGTTTTCAAGACCGGTGCTAGTGCTCAGTTCTTCCCCTACGCCGATTTGTAGAGTTTAAAACCAAGACTAGCACCGAACAATGCAAGTGAGCCATTCATCACTCATGATGACCACGTTTTGGCAAGTTTTAAAAAATGGAGTTGAAGCTTCCAAGTCTAGAAACTTCGTGAACGAAAGTCTGGTAAATGGTTGAGAAATATAGATCCAAGAGAGACTGTTTTGGCTCCTTTCCTCTATTAAGATTGAACAAACCAAAAGGGATAAGGCCTCTCCCACCATAAGAGGATCCATTTCCCCTCCATAAAAGCTATATAAACTCCCCATTAACACCCTCAACTAGCTAATGAAGGGGCTAAAATAATCTGCAAATCTTGAGAGCCATATTGAGATCCTTAGCCTTCTTGTTTGTGTGTGAAGAGAGAATAAGCTTGTTGTGTTTGGTTTGGAGCATAATGAAAGAGGCCTTGAACTTCCACTATGTTGAGGGTGAATCATGAGATGCTTCTAGTGGTGTTGGAACCTGGACATGCCAAAGGGAACCTACAACATCAAGACTCCGATTGTATTTCTCTTTGAAGTTTTATTAATACAACTAATGGTTTATTTCTTATATCGTGTGTAATATTGCATGTGATAGCTTAAGACTCCTTGACTTTTTAAGTAGATTGAATTTAAGTTTATGCTAACATGTTTGTTTCAGGTATTTGAATAAAAGGAGTAAAAGGAAATTGGAGCAAGGAGGCAAGATAAACATCAATTAGATTAGTGCTATAAGAGGTAGACCCTCTTATTCAATTATAGTCTAAGGAAATTTACATTAGATTGTTCTGTTTGTAGCTAGACCTACTCTTGGGCTAGAGGGATCACCTCTGTTCACCAAGGAGATTTACGTACTCCACAAATTGGTGACTCCACTGGAGAGCCATCCCTCTCTTTGGATTGTTTACATTTCATGATTTGTGTTTAATTTTGTCGTATCACTCTTTATTTTTGGTTTTCTGTGCTTTACACTATCCTCTACCTAGAGTCTTGAATTTAGAGTGATAGATCTGGTTTTTCTTTCTGGTTTTTTTTTTCCTTGGAATCCTTGATCAACGTTGTTTATTTTTTGATAGTCACACTGTATGCGCAATTTATTCTTAAACAGTCGTGTCATACCCCCTTAGGGTGCATGTTTCAATTAAGCACTCACACTGATTCATGTAGGTTAAGATCAGGGTTTCTCTTGAATCATTACCAATGTGTCTTGCCCTCATAAGCTCTATCTCTTGGCTTGTTTGCATGTATTCTCCCTGGCTAGAAAGCTTCATTAGATTGATTTTTTTGCTTGATTTGTTTGAGTTTTCCTTACTTTATTTTTTTGAGTTTTTGGATGGTTTGTGTCCCTAGGGCATCTAGGACATCGTCCATTCAGCGATTTGTCTTCTCATTAAGTCAAGTTGTTGGTTAGCTACCCTATGCATTTCATGTTTTAGTCCTTGCATTGCTTTGTTTCAATTGAACAAGTAAAAAGTTTAGTTTTCTCTTCTCTTAATTGGACGTCTCTTTTCAAGCATAGATAAAATTGCTTGTTTTGTTTCGATTGAGCCTTTGCATACTTGGTTTGAGAGGAGTTCTTCTTATCTTGCTTGGATATGATCAATGTTGGTTGTTTGAAATTTTTTCATTGAAGTGTTTATTTGAAAGATTCATTTTATCATTCCATTGAAAAATACATCATTCTAGTTTGCTAAATCAATATTTTGCATTAAGTAGCATCATCGAAAGCTAGAATTGCGTCATCATAATCATTTGAAAATAAATGAACTTCTTTTACTATTGAAAGGACTAGTTGAAGTTCATTTGATAGGAAGAATAGGAAGTGGAAAGAATTTTCATTATTTTGTTTTGAAAAGAGAAGTAGTGAAGAGTCATATTGCTTTTAGTTTCTTATTTATTTCATTGGTTGTTTTCTCTACTCTCAATTAGTGTAAACATTCATCGAATTGAAAGGGTTTTGTCTCATATAGTTTCATATATGAGTTTTTCAAGTCACATCGATAGGGCCTGAAAAGTGAGACATAATTTCAAGATAAACTTCTAAAATATATTCAATTAACCTAAGGCACATTTGAAACTTAATGCTCACATTTATAGGTCTAGGCTAGAGATGTGTTCTAGTGTCTTTAAACCTAGCAACTATCGTTCGCTTCGGCACTAGACAACACTAGTATGGACTTGTACTCCCCGTACCATTACGTATATAAAGGGGGACCCCACAAGGTTTGCAATCCTTTATCAGTAGGAAGCCGATTATGTCACCTTGTAAACACGATACTCCAAACACAACATTCGGGGAGATTGCCTGCCTGTACTTCTTGGTTTGCCGAGAGGTATTCTTCAATTCACAGTTACTTGGTAATCCTTTTGCCTAGATTATCCTGAGTAGTCATTTTGGTCTTTTTGACTCTTCAAATTTAAAATATCATCGAGCATACCGAATTTGGGCAAACCGTTCTTTGTTAAAGTTAATTGGGTCCATTCTAGACAAAACTGATGTTCCATATTTTCCAAATTCGTCTTCATTTGCTCAGAATCTCAACCACAAAACTGTCACTTCTTATTCCTGCGAATTTCTGAGTTGGCACTTTTAATGGTCAAATCTTCAATCTAGAAATTACCTTGGAGGCTAAAAATGGTGAATAATGTTACAACCAATTTATTAAAACTATCATGGATAAAATCATGCATAATCATCAATTTATTAGAAATAAAAAAAGATAAATAATATTCATCCATAAGAGCATAAATCATTTATAAAATGGATTTCAATGATAAATTATAACAAATGATATAATAGAGAAGAGTAAAAATGGATGAAATAAGTGTTACAAAGTGATCGTATTCATGGCCCAACACACCCCCACATCAAATATATTGCATGTCCTTATGCAACCCAAAGACAAAACCCATGTGTTAACCAAGCAAAAAACAAAATTGTTCATCTCAGCTCATAGAACAAATTAATTCTTCCTCACTTAATGAATATTCAATTTTAGCAATCTTGATGAAGGCATAACAATAAAGTTGTAGCAAAATATGATATAAGTGACAACAACCTTCATTAACCATTTTCCCAAAAACTATGAACCCGATTTTGTTGAAATATATTAATGCTTCTATGATCCAAAAATAAGATCGTTTTGATGCACGGATCATGAGATATAAACAAAATGGTTGTAGTTGAGAGTGCATGATTTCTAAAATTTTATGAACCAATTTAACTTGAAATTATCTGGGTTTGTTATTTTAATGATACCTCTGTGTTTTCCGGAAATCATAAGAATTGAGTTCATAGTTTTAAAAATATTATGGAAATCAATTTCTACACTGAAATTGTATGCCTTAAATGAGAAAGAAAATAGAAAACATCCATCATGCGTAGCAATTCCTCCCCCTCTCTAAAAAATTAGCATGCCCTCATGCGATGCTAGAAAACAAATAGAGGTAGTTGCTACCATCTGTTGAATTCTATGCTTGGTGTAAAACAACATGGAATAAGGGAGGTGTTGAGAATGAATAAGAATATCAATGGATGACAAAGAATATGAATGACATGGGTATAAGAAAGAAATGAATTGAAGCAATATTCCCCCAAAACTGAAAGATGAAATGCGGCTGAAAAATGGGAAGTGGTAAAGATGTGGAATGAAATATGATAAATATTGCTCAAAATGGATGGTCATGAAATTCTCCTAAATTCATAATAAATCAAAAAATTATGCTATTTTACCTCAAGTTTTACCTCCAAAAGAAAAATGTGGAATGACATATATGTACTGGCATTTGTTGAAGCTAATGTAGGCAAAATTGGTAGTGAAAGTGATGCAAAAGGTGGACTCCAGGCAAGCACATCATGTCTGAAGAATTGTTCACGTTCGCAAGCCTCTTCTGTTAAGTGCAATAGTGTGGTCATGCTGTGAATAGAATTCTGCCCATACTTGTTCTCCTGTAAAAAAATCACTATTTTGCATACAATGTGCTTGAATCCATATTGTTAGTTTTGAATAGCAACAGATAAGATGCATGCAAAAATTTCAATCAAAATATTTTGTATACATGAAAATTTATCAAATCAACAAGTTATGGCAGAGTGCAGGAATCATATCGCATGCTATCGCATAATGCATACATCCCCCCTCCAATTGGAAAAGGGATTCCATGACCATAAAGCATATAAAAGGTGTTGTGTTGACGACAAGGCAAGGGAATGAACAATACAACAATAAATGAAGCAAAGTACACATATCAATGATAGGACAATGAGAGTTATGGTTATAATGAGCGCAGAGTGTATAAAGATAGTTATGAATAAAAGATAAGATGCTTGGGATTGATGATAAGTTATGAAAAAGAGAAAAAGAACAACAATATGCCAAAAAGATTCTTTACTGATGGTATTATAGCTGAAAAATGATGTGATTGATCAAAAAATAATTTCTCATGCGTAAAGGTTCAAAATAGGGAGAAAAACAATTAAGGAAATAACTTCTCTGATAAAAAAAAAAAGAATAAGAAAAGGGTATTATAGTAATAATTGACGATAAGATATAACTTCAATACCATAAGCAGAGCCTCTACTACCAGCAGGTGTCCATAGCCTCGGCAGGGTTGCTTTTTAACCCATATGAGCTAGGATCCTCAATTTATAAATGGAGAGTTATAGTGTTGTTCTACAGAAGAGATCAGTGTGCTGGCGTGGTAACCAGATAACCACACTGCCATTCACTGGGATGTAGCAAAAGTGATCAGGCCAGCTCGTGATGAGACCTCCTGTTCCAAGGATAAGTTGGCTATCCAATGGATCATAACCCTGGTGTGGTGGCCATAATGGGAATGTCACTTGGTTATAGCCTTATGAACATGGTAGGTTGGCTCGTAACGAGACCCCCTATCCTCCATCTGCGAACAAAATTTTGTTGTTATTACACATTTTTATGATAAAAATAGGGAGGCTCAGTACTCCTTAAGAGTAGGGATGGTGGAAGAAGTTGAACATGTCAATAGAAAAAAATATACCCATAATCTCATTTATTACAGATAGAGAAGATTATAACCAGGAAGGGTGGAACCAGCATGGTATTAAGATGATCAATCAATATCATGTTCAACAGAAAACAATGCCGTAAAGTAGTATATAAATAATTGTGGCCTTTTTGAAAAGAATATATCATCAAGGAGTTGTCTTGTTAAATATCACAACGTGAATGATAATAAATCGCTTCAAAAGAATCCATAATTCTTGTCATCATAAAAGTAGTGTACTTCATGCCATGAAAGAGGATCAGGAAAATGTGAATGAGATGAACTAGGAATAATCCCACAAGAGGAAAGAAGGGTTGCTCTCGAAAATAATCCCAAAGTGTTGCTTCTTTGAAGGAACATCAAAAACACTCAAAAAAAGTGTTGTTCCTTGTAGGGAACAACAAAGGAAATGCACACCAAAAAGCAAAAATACACACAAAAGTGTGAAAATGCAAATGTCGTTCCTTTGGAAAAAGGAACAGCAAAAACACTCAAAAAAAGTGTTGTTCCTTGTAGGGAACAACAAAGGAAATGCACACTAGAAAGCAAAAATACACACAAAAAAGTGTGAAAATGCAAATGTCGTTTCTTTGGAAAAGAGAACAGCAAAAACTAAAAGTGTCACTCCTTTAGAAAAGGAACAGCAAAAACGCAAGTGCCGTTCCTTTGGAAAAGGAACAGCAAAAATCAAAAGTGTCGTTCCTTTAGAAAAGGAACAGCAAAAACGCAAGTGTCGTTCCTTTGGAAAATGAACAACAAAAATGAAAAGTGTCATTCCTTTCGAAAAGGAAGAACAAAAAATGCAAGTGTCGTTCCTTTGGAAAAAGAACAACAAAAATGAAAAGTGTTGTTCCTTTGGAAAAGGAACAACAAAAATGCAAGTGTCGTTCCTTTGGAAAAGGAACAGCAAAAATGAAAAGTGTCGTTCCTTTGGAAAATGAGCAGCAAAAATGAAAAGTTTCATTCCTTTGGAAAAGGAACAGCAAAAAATGCAAGTGTCGTTCCTTTGGAAAAGGAACAACAAAAATGAAAAGTGTCGTTCCTTTAGAAAAGGAACAGCAAAAACGCAAGTGTCGTTTCTTTGGAAAATGAACAACAAAAATCAAAAGTGTCGTTCATTTGGGAAAGGAACAACAAAAATGCAAGTGTCATTCCTTTGGAAAAGGAATAACAAAATTGAAAAGTGTCATTCCTTTGGAAAAGGAACAGCAAAAACGAAAAGTGTCGTTCCTTTGGAAAAGGAACAGTAAAAAACGCAAGTTTCGTTCCTTTGGAAAAGGAACAACAAAAATGAAAAGTGTCGTTCCTTTGGAAAAGGAACAACAAAAATGCAAATTCCTTTCCTTTGGAAAAGAAACAACAAAAATGAAAAGTGCCATTCCTTTGGAAAAGGAACGGCAAAAAAGAAAAGTGCAGAAGTGTTGTTCCATTCGAAAAGGAACAACAAAACGTGAAAGTGCAGAAGTGTTGTTTCATTTTGAAAAGGAACAACAAAACGTGTTGCCTCATTTTGAAAAGGAACATCAAAACGTGAAAGTGCATAGGTGTTGTTCCATTTCGAAAAGGAACAGCAAAACGTGATGTTCTATTTCGAAAAGGAACAACAAAATGTGAAAATGTAGAAGTGTTGTTCCATTTCGAAAAGGAACAAGAAAACGTGTTGTTCTATTTTGAAAAGGAATATCAAAACGTGAAAAAGGAACAACAAAATGGACAATCATAAAATGCAAACATGCAAAAAAACAAATTAGCTATTCATGGCATTGATGCTGAAAATATGTTACAATTTGAATGAAGAAACACCTGAAACACAAAATATAAGAGAAATCAGAAAAGAAACAACATTTTATTTAGAAAAACAGTATGTAAATAAATAAATTAAGTTACAACAACTATGATATTATGGAAAAAATGATCTCTCTGAAAAATGTTTTGGCAGCAGTGACAAGGCATGATTCTTCAAATGGAAATCAATTTTTCATTTCTTCTATTATGAATCCGTTGGGTAATGATTTTTGTTATATTCTTTCCACATAGTTAACAAGGGGTTTGAGGGGTACCCGTAACCCCACTTTATGGGGTCCGGGGTAGAGCCCCGGAAAATTTTGGTTTTGGACCCTATGTTAGGTTGGGCGGACCCACCTATGGTTTTGTGCATGATTTTCGCACATGTTTTTTGGACGGATGGTTTTCGGTCATGGTTTTGGACGCGATGGTTTTCGGTCCATGGATTAGATGCTTCGGCATGTATAAATATGTATTGTAACATTGAAAGGAACATAATGAAAAATCAAGCTGGTAGTCCTGGTTTTGAGATCCAGGGGAAAATCTCTATGCATATGTGTTTTTTGTGTGTTATGCTCTGGAATTGTTTATTTTTCTGTGATTTAGAATTCGTATGCAAGTAATTTATGTACGGGGTTAAAACCTACATTTGGTATCAAAGCTGTTTTTGCTTCAAGGGGATGCCTTTGTTGCTGAGGGGTTTCGCTCGGGCCTGTGGTAGACTCTGTTCAGTGGGAGATCTGCGAGATCGATTCTGGTGGTGAAAGAAGATGGCGAGCAGCGGATAGATAGAGATTGAGAAATTCAATGGTCAGAGTTTTCAGTTGTGGAAACTCAAGATGGAGGATCTGTTGGTGGATAAAGATCAGTGGATCGCGGTAGATCCGGGTACTAAACCAACGGGAGTGACCGATGAAGAATTGAAGAAGTTGGATTGGAAGGCAAAGAGCAGAATACGATTGTGTGTCTCAAATTCAGTGTTGCTGAATGTATCAGGGGAAGCTACGGCGAAGGCTCTGTGGGACAAGTTAGGGACTTTGTACCAATCTAAGTCTCTGGTGAATAAACTGTTCCTGTGGAAAAAGCTGTATAACCTGAGGATGAAAGATGGAGACTCGGTGACAGAGCATCTGAATGCATTTAATACTGTGGTAAGTCAGTTATTATCTGTTGATATTAAAATTTCAGATGAAGATAAGGGCATCAGTTTGTTGTGTTCTCTACCAGACTCGTGGGATAGTCTGGTTATTGCAATAGGTAGCAATGCAACTGCTTTGCAGTTTGATGAAATAGTCTCAGCCTTCCTGACGGAGGAGATGAAATGGAAAAATATGGGCAACCAGAATGGTGATGCCTTGTCTGTACGAGGACGGTCCCAGAACAGAAACAAAAATAAGTCATCGAGTGGGAGATCTAAATCTAGAGGGAGATCTAAATCTCCAGGAAAACCTACAAAGGTGGTGTGCTGGAAATGCGGAAAGGAAGGGCACTTCAGAAGGGAGGGTAAATCTAAAGCTCCTGATAAAGGAAAGGGATCTGATGATGCTCCTTCTGTAGAGGCGAAAAACACCTCAGATGAAGGTGGGGATGTGTACTTGGCTTCTTCAAGTACACATGTAGATCATGAGGCATGGTAAATTGACTCAGGTGCATCCTTTCACTTCACTCCCCATAGAGAGTGGTTCTGTGAGTAGGAGAAATACGATGGTGGTGATGTCTTCTTAGGAGATGATAGGAAGGCTAGAATCATTGGTCGCGGAAAAGTAAAGTTGAAGTTGCAAGGTAGAAGGGTTAGAACCCTTCCGGTTGTTCTGCATATTCCTGCATTGGCCAGAAATCTGATTTCTATAAGCAACTTGGATGATGCAGGTGTAAAGACAGTGTTCGAGAAGGATACCTGCAAGATGGTTCGAGGAGCACTGGTATTGATGCGAGGAGTCCGGATTGGAACTCTGTACAAGTTGCAAGGTAGCACTGTTGTTGACGAGTGCAATAGTGCTATGGTTCCTGAAAATGGAGCAAAAAATCTAGTGGTCTCTGGAGAGAAGACCATGTTGTGGCATCAAAGGCTTGGACATATTGGAGAGAAGGGCCTTCGAATACTTCATGGTAAAGGTATGGTAGAAGGTATGAGTAATAGCTCTCTGGATTTTTATTTCTGTGAAAGTTGTGTATATGGGAAGCAGAATCGGGTGAGTTTCCCCTCTGGTGG
>APFE030271265.1:8699-26589 GCA_000404065.3 Pinus taeda | reverse complement strand
ATAAAAATAAAAATTTACCACATTCTAATTTTAAAAAAAATAAAAAATCGATTAAACAACTTAAAAATTATAATATTATAATAATAGTTATTTTAAATTAAAAAAATGTGTTAGATTAAAAGTAATAAGTAAGTTATGAAATTATACCTAAATTGGTATAAGTTAATTACAAACTACTTGAAATTTTTTTAAAACCTATTAAAAGTAAAAATAAAATTTAAAATAAAATACTTTATTGTCATTTTTTAAATTGATTTATTGCACTTACTTACATTTCTAATTAGTAAACTATAGTTTTATGTATCAAGTTCAAATAGAATTATGAAATATTTAACAATCCATAAAAACTTCTTTATACATCCTAATATTAAATGGATGGCATATTGGCTTAAATTCAAACTAAAAAACTCATTTAATTAAAACTCATTTTTATATTTTACTGAAAATAATATAATCAAAATTATAAAACATTTAAAAATATATACAAGTAAATTTTATATTCTAAATAAATAATTTTATAATCTAAATAAATAAATGTATAATTAATATTTTTAAAAAAATGTTATTCATTTAAAAATATTATAATTAAATTTTTTAAAAAATTTGTAAATAAATTTAATACAATTGTCTCATTTGAAGTTTTTTTATCTGAAGTAATATTTTGATAAAATTTGGTATGACTTTTTCCAAAGCCATGTTATAGTTGTCAAACTTCAAGATATTTCAAGATTTTGGGTGCCTTAAATGTTTTTTATGGCCCTAAATCAATTTCCACCATCAAAAACATGTTTAAAACACTCCACTATAAGATTTCTTGAATTTGTTTTGCCTATATTCTGGCCACTTTTGGTAGTTCGACCAAATCCTCTGTCTCAATAAAAAAAGGCGTAAATTTAATACCATACTATAACATATCTGATTATTAAAAAAAAGCACCTACTTTGAAGAGTTACTTGGTAAAAGAGGTGGAGTATTTATTATAACTGTATTGTTTTATGATTGAAAATTCATATTTATAACCATCCATTTTTAAATATATAAATGATAAATATAATTTTGAAGTGGAGATTTGAATGTAATTTAAAAAAAATAATAATATGTGAATTAAAAAAAAAATAGCTTTTCTTATTACATAAAATTTGAAGTCTATATTTATAACTTGATAGGGATAAAATATAATTCTAAAATTTAACTATCAATATTCCCCGCGGATAACCTCAATGCCACTTCGATCGAGATAACTCATTAGTTCTATATTCATGGTTCTCTATATTTTTTCTTTATATCCTTACTATTTGAACAAAATATTTGTTTCTCTTATTCATTTTAGTCTAAAGATTTATTTGATGGAAGAAACATGTGCCATTCAGGGTATGCATGCATGAATTTTTGACCTGGGATAGGTTGAGATGTGAAAACAATTGTATACTTCTCATAGTTTATTCTCATGTAAAGCTTCCAATAGTATTTTAAAATTTGGAGACTATGCCATTGCAACATCTACTAGCCAATGATCAAACATTTACATTATCATAGGTTTTTACGATGGTGATTTTAATTTCAATAATAAATTCTATGAAGTGATTTGAACAACGAAGAAGAACAACGATGAAGCCATGGTAGCAAACTAGGATAAAGATAATTGACATACGAATTCAACATTTACATTATCATAGGTTTTTGCGATGGTGATTTTAATTTCAATAATAAATTCTATGAAGTGATTTGAACAACAAAGAAGCCATGGTAGCAAACTAGGATAAAGATAATTGACATACGAATTCATTGAATACACCATAGTAGCAAATAGGCATAAATGGAAAGGTCGATCAAAATAATTCACAAATCCAATTAAAAGTAAAAATAAAAACCAAACGAAAAACAGGAGAATAACCAAGTAAAACATAAGGAAATTAAGGAGAGAAATAGAACACCTTTGTTTACCTCAGGAAAACACTCACATGGAAAAGTTTTGTTAGAGACCCTAAAGGTGGAAATGAAAATATTTTCTATAGACAAAATTTCGCAATAAAGGTCAAAAATCCTATTAACATAGATGTAGAAAACCTTGAATCACTAAGTGGAAGGCCAATACCATTTTCAATTTTCCCAAACCTACACAGAGAAATTTAAAATCTGTTAGTTATCAACTCTTTAAATCCTTGAGAAATAATTCTAAGAAAAGAAAAAACTAACTGTGAGATCAGTGAGATTTAAGGATAGCAGTTACATGTCGGAAACCTCATAGTCACATATGATAATAAGATATTAAACCACTTCAAACCACCATATTCTCTAGCTAAACTAGTCTACCTCGGGGAGGATAGGTACAGGATAAGAGGAAAGAGTCATATATGATGCAAAAGGATATGAGAAACCAAGAAGAGAAAACCCTAATGGAACTTACATATAACATAGCTCCCAAACCCAACAATGTGAATGGTGAAGGAAACAATGAAAGGGGTAGTAACCCTAGTATTTTGTTGAGGTATTTCCCACCATTGCGTCTCCAAGCTTAATTTATGTTGTCCCTATCTGACAGATCACATAGGCACACCAATTCCCATTAAGGTGAGCATAGCCACATTGTCATTGTCCATATGGAATGGCATAGTGTGGTGGAGGTGCTTCAAAGTCAATGCATAAGAATGATAAATGGTGTGATGGAAATATATATTCACTTTAAAAGGCATAGTCAGGAGTTTCTAAATGTTTACAAACATTTTATCCAAGAAAAATAACCAAAGGTTTTTACATGTTCATAACCTAGATAATAAACCCTCCATGATGCAATCTACATGGACCAACATTAATTATTTTTACAAGATACAGTGGTAGGGTGGAATATCCACCTTATTAACTTTAATCACATGTTTTACAATAGAACAATTTTTTTATTAAAATATGGTGTCCAGTAAATTCCACTTGCTTAAGAGGAAAATAAAAATTATTTTGAGGTAGCAATGTGAACAAAAAGTACACAAGAATGCTATACACTTAACAATTTAAGAGAAAATAATGTAAGGAAATGGACATATTCAAGATAATGAATTAAGTAAGAATGCCTACTAGAAAACATAAAAACAAATAAAAAAAAAAAATTGTGAAAATTTTTGGGTGGAGTACACTATACTATTTTTTCTTTTTCTTTTTTTACATCACCATAATTTCTCCTTAAAGTAGGAGTAACAATAATTTCAATGTTATCATTATTCTATATAATGATGCTTCTCTTTAGTTTCCAACAATTTAGCCAAGACTTACATCTTTATGCCTTAGAGGTTTGAGCAACGAAGTGGTTTTTAGTGAATTTTGAAGCAATATTAGGAAATATATCCTCTTCCATTTTGTTTATCTCATTATTTTATATTAGGTAAGTAGACATAAGCATGCTATCAAATGGGAAACACATGCTTCTATTATGAAAATATAATTTGGTGTATTGTCGTTAATTTTAAAATTCTAATTTATTAATGATTTTTTATTTGCTCTATCATTTTTAATGATTTCACAACTATATAAAAATACCACAATCACATTCACTGATGTCGTCAATATACGCCAATCAATGTCTTTTTCATACATCGATAGACATAAAAATGTTGGAAAATGTCATCAATATATTTACTTTAACCCCATTAGTAAATGTGGTTGTAGTTACAACCGAAATGTGTATGTTGTATTCCTTGACCATGGTTGACCATGGTTGGTGAGGTTGTATGAGGTTGGTCAATGTTGATGAAGTTGACTATCATCAAGCTTACTGTTAAAAATATACATAGCGGAAGTAGAATATGAATGATAAACATTGAGTTGCATTTATTATTAACATGATATACATTTATAGTACATTGGATTGACCATTGAATTCCATATTTCAAGGTCTCTTGGAATCCAATGGCTATTCACACTCCACACCAACCCATAGAGGATTAGGTGTCCAACATTCCCCCCATTATCGAAAGGGGCATGTCTGAGTCCAAGAAGAGAGTTGTAATGGAAAATTTGCAAAAGTGGATGGTAGCACTAGGCTGAATGTGCTCTCTGGAATGTTGGTATAAGAGGGGTGGTTTAAGGATGACCACCAACACTGGAATACTTAGTGCAGTTTCGAGAACTCTTCCAAATATGGCATGAATTGAGGTCTTCTACTAGAGGAACTTCTCCTCATGTTTTGAAGAGGGAGACCTTCAACCTTGAACAGGAGATCTCACCCCACATAAAAAGGGTGAACCTCAACCTAAAAAGGGAGGTCTCAACTTGTGATGGTTTAAGGATGACCAACAACTCTAGAATGCTTAATGAAATTCCTGGAATTCTTCCAAAACTAGCAAGAAGCTGAAGTCTTCTACTAGAGGAAGTATCCCCAATTATTTTGAGGAGATGTCTCAAGCCCACATAGAGGGTTTAAGTATGATCATCAACCAAAGGCATGCTTAGGGGTAGCTTTGTCTGTGGCCACACCTCTGAATCTAGTATGGCAAGTTTTGGATCAGGCTTGCTTGATGTGGATTTGAAGCTTGTTGATGACCATCACTTCGCCCGTGTCAGATAAAAGGTGAGATGATGGACAAAACTCAACTACAAGATTGTTCAATACTCTAAAACATGGTCTAACATATTAATGAAATATATTCTTGGCTGTTGAAGCCCATTGCCAAGAAGCTATCCATCTAGGATGAATCTTTGTTCTTACAGGAGGCTTGTTTTTGAAGCATTTGTTTGAAGAATGAGTGGTTTTATGACAGTTTTGACATGGATGAAGATCAAAAGAGTAATATTTCATATGTCCAACTCAGTCACGGTGTTGGAATTTAACAACTTTTGGCTGCAAATGTGGAGGAGCATAATCTGGAACAGGTGAAGGTGAACTGTCATGAAGGAATCTAACACTCTAAAACTACATGGGCTTTGAGTAATCTAGAATGTGAAAGAAAACCTCCCTATCATATCTAAGACATGTTCTGTGATTTTTATGGACAATCTCTTCCGAAGGTCTGATGATAGGCTTGATAAGCGTATGTTGAATTTCTGCTTTTGCATTTAACTCTGATCTTGAGATGGGTACTTCATCTAAATAAATGTTAATCTCATTTATATGATTATTTTATGGTAGCTCATGGGAGTCTGCCTCATTTTACTGAATAGAAACAGATTCATAATGATGACTCCATTGTTGTTATTCTGCTTGTTGGAGCTAAGATTCAAGCTGCAAAAATTCAATGTTTTGTTTTTCATTTTGTAAACAAGTTCGAGTATTGGAGAGAGTATCCCTAGTTATTTGGACCATCTAATCAACAATGGAATAAATTAGAGTATTTAGAAACTCTAATGCATCATCGGGTCTAGCTGTTTTCCCCAACCTTATAAATAATATATTAAGCTAGAAATTGCACAAAATCCTCTCTTTTTATAGTAGCTACAATTTACAACCTTTTCTTTGAAAGGATTCTCTACACACTCTTCAATGAATCTTGATATGCTATGAAATTCAGCTCATTAGCTAGTGCAATCGAATAATATATATACCAATACAGTCTTCAAAGAATATGACAAAACTAATATATGACAATGAATGATTGTTCAACTATATGAATGAAACACCAACGCATAAGAATATGTGTTAACACATAGGTCATAGACATTTGAACTTGCTTGCCATACTTTGGATGGATGTTTGAATATATTTTTTTAAACATCGTAGACAGTACCCTATAATATTTGTCAACTATTATTTTCCTATAGATATTACAAAAAGATCTCCCATAGTTTCTTCTTTCACACACTTTGTACAATATTTAATATAACATTTGGAACAATATAAAAGTGCTCTATAAACCACCGCGGCTCTAAAATCACTATGTAAACCACTAAGGCAGTTCATTCACAATCAACCCAAAGGTTAAACTATGTTAAATGTATGACCCTTCAAAGAACTTTTGAATAGATAGGTGATGGTGATGGGATATTGTATATCTGGGCTTAGGCGGAAGTACCCTATGCATGAATATGTTTCTGTTGTACTTATAGTAGTCGTTTTAATCATTTTCACGCTCGCAGATGCTCAAATGTCCTCGAATTTCAATGTTTTGGGAGTGATAATGGTCTATGGAGCTCTGCTAATGGATTCTTTCATTGGGATTTTACAGGAGGCAATATTTAAAAATGAATCTAGCCACTTCACATATGGAAATGTTGTTAAGTTTAACAGAAGTTAGGTTACCCCTTTTGATCATACCCATGGGGCTAACAGGTGAGTTGTTCAAAGCATGGACCTCCTTCTCCCAGTATCTATGCATTTATCTGGTGCTCATATTTGAAGTGATGGAGACTTTTATTGGTCAACTATCAGTGCTCTATCTAATAAAAATTTTCAGTGCCAGAACGACTGCCATGGTGACCAACAACGAGACAAGTTCTTAATTAATGAATCGATCAGAAGGACTCAGCTCAATGCACAAGCATTCAACGGAGTTCAACAGACACACCATCAGACAACGATGTGGGTATGGAGGCTAGAACGTTATGTCTATAAGTTCTGCCTATATTTCAGGGCCTTCGAGTGGATAGAGCATTAGAAATCATATGGTTAGAATAGACAAAGTGTCAAAAAAAGAGCTAGTAAGACAGAGAATGCAACTAAAATATAGTTGATAGGATATTCATGATAGGATATTCATCATATGCAAGACTTGTAGTCAAACTTTCATGCACATAGAAATTGTAGAATCAATGGCTCAAAACGAAGCAGGGCAAGGGAATGCTCGCTTTGATACCATGTTAAACACATACACAGTAGGGGAGAAATATGAGTGATAAACATTGAGTTGCATATGTTATTGACATGATATACATTCATAGTACATTAGAGTGACCACTGGATTACATATTCCAAGGTCTCTTGGACTCCGGTGGCTATTCAGATTCCACACAAATCCATAGAGGATTAGGTATCCAACACTTACACTAATGACAATGCTAAATGTTACATTAATTTTACAAAATCAATTACATTAATGATTGATATGGTTGATGGGGTTGACCATGGATGAAGATGGTTAACCATTATTGACCATATTCAACCATAAATACTTTGGCTCACCATGTTTGGCCATTCTAACCATGGTTGACAATGGTTAGGCATTAAGAGACGATAGAACATGGAATGTTCTAGGTTGATTATTGTTAACTAGAGATGAGCATGATTAATCATGGTCGGTCATGGTTAGGCATGGTTGACCATAGTTGATCACGGTTAACCACATTAAACCATAGAGACCTTGATCATGGTTGATGATATTCAACCATGTTTGACCATATTCAACCATGGTATAATCATGGTTGACCATGGTTGATCATGGATGACCATAGAGACATTTGTTTATCATTATTCTTGACAATATTCAACGTTAAAGACGTTAGTTTACCATGTTGATCTAAGCTAACCATAGAGATCTTGATTGACCATTATTGTTGATGAAGGTTAATCACGGTTGGCTTTAGAGACCTTGATTTACCATCTTCGACCATATAGACCTTGGTTGACCATGTTGAACCATTCTAACCACAAATATATTGGTTCATGATTATGGTTATAACGTAGATATCTTGATTAACCATTATTGCAAACCATATTTAACCATACAAATATTGGTTGATTGCAATATGCTATCATGGTTGATCATGCTTGACCAAGTTGATATCCATTGACCATTATGGTTGTTCATGGTTGACCATGGTAGATCATGGTTGACCATTTTAACCATAGTTGACCATTTTTTATCATGTTTTACCTTGTTCTTCCATTTTACCCATAAAGTTATTGATTGACCATTGTGCTTCATCATGGTTGATCATAGTTGACCAATATGGCAGACCATGGTTGACCACACATTTTTTTAAGTTAATATAATTTTCTTTAATTAATCTTTTATAAATGGTTTATAATAAATGTCACAATAAATTTTTAATTTAAACATAGTTTAAACACATGATTTAAATATATAATGAAATGATGATTTGATACACTATGGATTGATTTAGAGGAAAGGCCATTTAAATATAAGTTCAAATAAAAAAGCATGAGGAGCTCTCTATAATTTTTAAATTTTTATTTAAATTTATGTTTAATTATACAATTTATATGATTTTTAAAATTTCACACTTCCCTTTTAACCTAAATTCATTTGTTAAGTTCTAACATGGTTAAATTGACATTGTAATATTCAATATTGTAAAGAATAACTGCTTTTAAATTTGGTCACAATCAAGTGGTGACTCTCACATGTATTTTCAATAATATTGAATGTGTGTGTGTGTGTGTGTGTGTTAGATGTCATTCCAACACATAGTTAACTAACAAATTAGGCATTGCATTATAACTCTTAAGGACATGTTGATAAATTATGTAATCAAACGAAAACTTATGTAGACATGCCTTATCATAATAACAAAATAAGAAGGATTTCAAACGCGATATACATTATTCAACTATGATACCACGAGCTAAGATTTGAGACTAACCACCAAATAATGGATGGCTAAAGAAATTGCCTTGGTTAAGAGTTCAATGCACTCTAATCCAGTGCGTTGTCAATGGCATGACAAAGAAATATAACCCCTAAACTCTATAGTTAATAATTTGACAGAAAGAGTATGAAAGTTGTAGAAGTAATATTCAAAGAACTATAGTTGGTTCCATCAGCATATCATATAGAGATCAAATAGGATGTTGACATCTGTAAGCCAACTACAAAAGATGATAAATAACAGAGCTAAATATGACACATACATACAAGAAATTAAAAGTTATACTAAATGCATATATATGGAACCATGTCAAGAGGATTAGACATGGTGTTTCTAAGGAGATAGCCTATCAAGGGGATTTCCAACAATTTCCCCGCCAGGATCATTGAACATCGTACAAGTAGATGGCCTAAATTCTACATAAATGTGACAAGTGTTGTGTTTCTTCATGACAAGAACAAGGTTGGCTACCCAAGTGGGAGATACGTGAGGTAAAATTCATATCGTAGAGAAAAATATGGATATTACCTTTCTTATTCTTACACAGATCCCTATAATGAACATAGACATGAAAAAACCTTGATTTTCATAACTGGAATGATTCTAGAAATCCATTCCATCAAATAAATGAGATAAAATGCACTAACCGTGGAGGAAGTTTTCCACAATATGGGGATAATACCAATAATTATATCATTGGAAGAAGGAAGAATTACATAAATGATGGGGAAAAGAGTGATGTAAGTACTGAGCTCATGAGGAGGAAAATTGGCTAGAATCATAGAGTTATTCACAGTCAAAAGTTTCTTAGAAGCATTAATGGGAATATCAAGAGAACCATTTTCAAGACTTCCTTCAAAAGGTGCATCATGGATTTTGTCGGAATATGGAATCCAATAGACATTGCATGAAGAAATGAGGAAGTACAAGACATCATTCAAGTGCTTCGAACGATGCAAAAAGGACAAAGGATTAGGTGATTCTTCCCTAGGTTGATTAGATATCATCATATCTTCCATGAGGGTTTCATTAAAGTGCATCAAAGTATCAGTGAAGTCACATGAACAATAATTATTAACATCCTAGTAGGGTGAAGAGTAAAGGTCAATTTCAACATCATGGGAATATCTCGATTCAAAGTTGGTAGGGCCCATTTTACTAAACATACGAGGAAATTATCCAAGGATTAGTGGACTTGTTAGACATAAGGATTGGAATAAGGATCAAGTTAGACATAATGGTAGGAACTCAACTTAGGTTCAACAAGAACCATTTCACCAAACATACTTATATCCTCAAGAAAGGAATTATCTAGGGATATATGGGCCCATTTGAATCATATAAAGGGAGTGAGAATTAATTTCAACACCATGAGAAGGACTCAACTCGTGATCAACATCTGCCATTTCTCCAAAAATTATAATGTCCTCAAGAGAAGAATTGATGCATGGATTAGTGGATCTATCAAAGTCATATGAGAATTATTGGAAGTGTCTTCCCCACGTCGCCCTTGGTGAAATGGTGGAGGGTTAATAACCATGTGTTGATATTAGGCTTCAAAAGGACTTGTCATATTAACACGTTGACAAGAAACACATTGATGAAAGAAATCATGATGAATCTCATCTATAGAGAGGCAATAATGTGTGAGATGGTCTTTCCCAAAATGTTAGAAGGAAAACGATTTTTCCTCTTACTCTCTGTTGAGACACTCACAACATTATCTTTGGTTTGCGATGCTCCTTGTTCCTCATTCAAAGGTTTAGATTTATTCTCTTTCCTTTTACCTCCTAATTTGTAAAGGTTTGTTGTTGATGTGGACTCAATTGACTTGACCACAAAGGTGGGTACAAGAGAATTAGGAGTCTAAGTATGAGGCTTTCTAGCTAGGGTACTAGAGTATATACTCATTTGAAACATTTGAAAGGCTGGCTCACCAATGCTTTGTGAATAGATGTACCCCACTACACGATAGGCATGGGTTCCTGGTTTTTCATTCACAGGATTAGTCGATGATCAGGAGCATTAGGAATGATCTCATATAAGGTACCTACTTAATAATCTATCAAGTCAAGTTTATGGGCATGGTATGATGCATTACTCCTCAATTTGGGCTCCTACAATGGCTACATCTTCAATAATCCTAAGCACAAAGGACTGTATTAACCACTCACGCAAGAATTCATTACGGAATATGGTTCTAAAGAGAGTTCATATTGTTCTTTTATCATGAATATTATAATAAATGTGAGTGGAGTTATCTTGATAAAAGTTGGTGAGAATCTTTCCTCTAATCTCTTACCTAATATGGAATTGAAAGTGAGTGACAAAATCCTATGCTAAAGTCATGAAATTATCATAAGTGTTGCAGTTAAATTCAACATACCATTTGGAAGCATCTTTGGTAAGAGTCCACCAGAATAAGCGAAACCTTATGCTACCATACATGAATGAATTGGATGAGCACCATAAGTTATAAGTGGTATATGGGTTTCATGATCTTATTTGGTATTAGTATCGAACTTAGGAATGTCTATTGGAATTTTATGTGGGACACATGGCCATGTTGGGTTATGCTTAATGGGATCATTCATTAGCATAGAAAAATCAAACAAAGAAAGTGTTTCCAAGAAAGTTGAGTTGAATGATGCTTGGGGTGGGATAGCTCCTCCACCCAAAAGTGATTTGGCTAGAGGTGGTTTCTCTCATACCAATGTAAACCTATTACTATTTAATGCCCCCAGCAACAAAAGGATTTCCAAAAGGTTGTTAACTTCATAGGCCAAAGGGAAATCCATGCAGGAAAAACCATTAATGCATTGGAACCACTATAGGAATTTCCTATGCTTGTTCACTGTGTTTCGACATCTCTAGGATCATAGAGAGAGGAAAGGATTGTCAAAATTTATTATGACTATATCGTTATATCCACATTGTGACGTGATTGTATGGAGGTACAATGAATACTATCAAGAAAGGTGAAATTCTTTTATTCTCATCTACTAGCACTCCTACCATATCCCAATCTAAAAAGGGTAAGACATTTTTACTGCCTGGTCACGATATGTTGTGGATTTAGTAACTCACATAGACTAGCTAAGGAATGTGTAACCTTATTCCTTAACGACTATTATTCACTCTACAAATAATAACAGTTAATAGGATCTCCAATATTGTACCATTTCACTCTTAATAAAATCAAGGTATTTAAAAGGTATACATTGATATGGGTTCTGAATTTATAATAAGTAAATTTTAAAGGACGTGGAGTATATTGAATCATTTGAAATCATTGATAAATATATGATCAAAATAGATTATAAACTAGTTTTAAAAGTTCAAAATAATTAATGCATATGCATTTTTATAATAAAAAGGATAAAAATTTGCAACATTCTAATTTATAAAGAAAAGTAAAAATTTATCACTTGAATTTAGAAATAAAAATGAATTAAACAACTTAAAATATATATTTTTTCATAGGGTGGGAAAACCTATCATAACCTCATTGTGAAACCAGTAGTGAGGACAACCATCTCTCGTTCCAGTCTCACTCATCACCATTATTTAAGGAAAACCACGGGACCTGACTCATCACCATTATTTAAGGAAATCCAGGGCACCTAGAATAACCTGACTCATCATTGGTATTCAAGGAAAATGATGCCATGTGGAATAATCATCTCATGAGAGCTATTCAAGGAAAACCACCTCAGGTGGAGTAACGAGTTGGTGGTTCGTAAGGGGGTAGGCTTTCACTCCTACAAGATGCCTATGGGTCTTTGGATATTAACTCGTTTCATTTCCTTACTTCTAAGGAAGACGAGCCCCAAAACAACTCGAGGCCCAAAAACAACTTAAAATATTATACTAACTAGTAATAAAAATATTATAATAATATTTATTTTAAATTAAAATAAATATTGTTAATTAAAAGTAATAAGTAAATTATATAATTATGCACAAATTTAGTTCGAGATAATCACAAAATACTTAAAAAAGTTTAAAAAACTATTTAAAAGTACAAATAAAAGTTATATGTATATATTTTCATCTTTAAATTGAGTACTTACATTTACCTATTTACATTGCTAATTAGTAAATTGTTTCAAATAGGATATGACACACAAATTTGGAAAGCGAATAAAATCTTCTTTGAAACATCCTTATATTACATGAAAGCCATATTGGGTTAAATTTGGATTTAAAACAAAAAAATAAAAAATAAAAACACTCATTTGATTAAACATCATATGATGATATTCAACCATGGCTTGATGCACCAACAAAGGCTTGATTGTGGTTGACCATGGTTGATCATGAGTGACCAAAGAGACACTTGCTTCTCATTATGGTTGACATTGTTCAACTTTATAGATGTCTATTGGCCATGCTAAACTAGCCCAACAATAGATATATTGATTGACCATTGTTGTTCATCAAGGTTAATCACAATGGGCCATGGTTAATCATGGTTGACCATAAAGACATTGATTTACCATCTTCAACCATAAATATGTTGATTAACCATGTTGTACCATGGTAGCCATAGATATGTTGAATGATCATTGTGGTTGACCATAGGTATGTCCATTTACCGTTATCCCATACCATATTCAACCATACAAATCTTGGTTGACCGCAATATGCTAGCATGGTTGATCATGGGTGACCAAGTTGATGTCCATTGACCATTATGGTTAATTGACCATGGTTGACCATGCTTGATGTTGGTTTAGGGTGGTTGATCATGGTTAACCAAGTTAGATTATTCTAACCCTAGAGATTTTGATTGACCATTACCATTGATCATGGTTGATTATATCTAACCATGGTTGACTACTTTTAGCCATTATAACCATAGTGGTCTTGGTTGACCATTGTGCTTGATCATGGTTTATTATAGTTGACAATTATTGCTAACCATAATTGACTTAGTTAAACCATATTCTAACAATCTAATAATGTTTGCCATAATTAACTACATATTTTTTTAAAGTAAATCTAATTTTCATTAATTAATCATTTTTTAAGTAAATCTATTTTTATTAATTATTTTTATAAATACTTTATTATAAATAACACAATAAATTTTTAATTAATATTTTGTATTTTTTTAATTTAAACCTAATTTAAATAATAATTTAAATATGCCATAAAATTATGATTCTAAATTCCTTGAATTAAAATATAACATCAAATAATGATTCGAACTTTGATAGACGGATTGGAAAGAAGTCATGTAAATATAAATTCAAATAAAAAGACATAAAAACTCTATAATGGTTTGTTTTCCATTTTTAACTTAAGTTTAATTATACAATATATAAGGTTTTAAAATTTCACACCTCTTTTACCCTAAATTCATCTGTGAAGTTGAAAAGCGGTCAAATTAACACAGTAAGATTCATAACAATAAAGAATAACTCCTCTTAAATCTGATCGTGCTCCAGTGTTCACCGTCACATTAAATTTTTCAAACCACTTCCTCCAATGCCATGTCTTAGTTCTTTTTTATATTAAAATATTTGGCGACACTAGAGTGGTTAAAGCTTATTAGCAGAGGCATGAATATTGCTCTTGTTCTGTCAAGCGCAGATATAAAAATCGAGTTGAAAAGCATCCTCCTAATGCCACGCACATAACGCTGAACTAAACATTCTTCACTTTCCGAGACTAATATATATATATATATATCAAGCTTTCCAATTTTTCGTGGGAGCCATAATATGTGAAAGAGGTACAAACGACCACAGTCGATGCTGTGAAAGGAAAATTTGAAATTGTTTGTCCGGATCTTCGTTGTTTTCAACGGTTTCTTCTTCTGCATCATCCGATTCTCCTTCCACGGCTTGCTTGGATTTCGATTCTATAAATTGAGATTCCTCTCAAGCACCAGCGTTTGGACATACTGCCTGCGAGCGCGTCTTTCGATATTGGTGTTTCCCCAGGAGAAGAGTCTTGGCCAAGCTTAGTCGCCGCTTCTGTTTTTCTCCCTTCCACCAATTCCTTTTGTATTTTCATCATTTTGTCTAATCGCCTCCGGACGCCTTGCGCTTTAACGCCCTAGATTGTTTCTGAATTGAATCTTGTTTTGACTGTGGCAGGAATCACCTCCTCGTTCTGTTGTTCGGAGATGTGACGCAAAGGCAATGAGATACGCAGCGTTTGGTCCCTAAACTTGGCCCTGATGCGCCCATCATTATTCAAATGTCGGGAATGTTCTGAATCTTTGCCTTTTCTCCAATCTTCCTCGCATATCTAAACCTGACCAACCAACCGGGATTGAACAAACCAAACCGGGTCGACCAAGATATTTCGCACACCTAAGAAACCATGTTACAGTTGATAAGTCACATGTCGGATCCGCGAATTGTGTAGATAACTCATATAATGTGAGGATATAACTCATAAATTGCGTAGATAAGTGGTATATTACACCAAGATAATTTGGATACCCGAAGAAGATAACTCGCGTATTTGTCATATTCCGCGGAGAAAAATGGTATATGAGCTTGATAAGAAGAATATTGGACTTATATAACCGCGTATCTAAACGACATAAATCGCATAACATTGGCTAATCACGATATTCTATAAGCAAAATACACGAAATGCGAATTAGGTGAGGTGCATTTGTAAATTATTATGCGATATGCGAGTTATTTGCATGGTATACGCTGATTATCAAATGATATGCGATTATCTCGCTTTAAATATGCTTCTTATCCCCCTTCAA
Organism: Pinus taeda; assembly: GCA_000404065.3. Taxonomy (NCBI): domain Eukaryota; kingdom Viridiplantae; phylum Streptophyta; class Pinopsida; order Pinales; family Pinaceae; genus Pinus; species Pinus taeda. Next base: position 11,321 of record APFE030271265.1, on the reverse strand, counting down.
TATGCGACTTATCTGACCCATTACGAGAATTATCATAAGGACAGGGGATGATCACCTCCAGATTATCAACGCGGTCGTGGCTCAGGCGGAAATGGTTCGCGAAGCCCCTTGTAGCCTGTAATGGCGATTCCAATCTCTGTGTTTCAGCAGACGTGATACACATTTCGCTCACTATCGCCTTCATCTACTACTCATTATTCGCAATCCATTTACTATCGCCTTCATCTACTACTCATTATTCGCAATCCATTTACTATCGCCTTCATCTACTACTCATTATTCGCAATCCATTTATTGAAGCAGAATTCGATAATGAACTGAAGGCTCTAGGAATGCTGCAATTAGCGTCCATTCTCTTAATTTGAATCTTTGTGCGACTCTCTCCATCAGTTTTAGGGCATACTTTTTTAAACAAAGCCTATAATTGCTTCAATTGGCATCCGTTCTCTCAATTTGAATCTCTGTGATACTCTCCATCAGTTTACCCACGCCATACATTTTTAAACAAATCCATGAGATACACTGTGTAGAAGAGGTATCTATAATATGTCCCATCTAACTGGTGACACCCGCCTATTATGCGTCATTGTAGCGGATGATTACTTCCAAAGCTATGATCACCCCACTAAATTGGTCCCGCCCCTTCCGAATAAACATATTTTACTTTGGAAACTTCCAAGCATTTTCTTTGTCAACAGAAATTCATGAACGCCATGGAATGTATAAAAGAAAGCAAGCTAGGTGATCTGTACGAAAAATGCCGGATAGTATTGAAAATAATTCTATATTAAATGAAAGAAACCCAGATAACCCCAGGTAATCAACCAATCAACTAGTGGTGTAATTAATTGTAATTGGGTCCCTTATAATGACTGTTTGACGCTAACACGACTTCCATAAAATCTTTTTTGATGTATATAATCTACCCCTACTGTGCCATTTTCAGGCTCTAAAGCTTTTTATCCGCTATGCACTCACAATCAAAACAACCAAGGTGTCACATTTGCTTCCTATACCTTTGTCTTTACGAGTCTTGTGAGAGGACTGGAAATAAAAAATTGCGTTTTGCAAGCAATGTTGGACAATGAGAGTAAACTGCTGTATTAGCAAGCTGATGTGAATTGTCCAGTCGACATTTGATGTTGGAGCAGAAAGACTTAAATATCAAACATTATGGTAATCAAAATATGGCATCATAAGGCCCAAAAATTAACCTATAGTTTGAAGGTACGTACACAATCAAATTGTTGCTATGATTTCAGTTTTAGATTGCAGGTTTCATTTCATTATGCAACTTGCTATTAGTATGCGGTACCTAAGTAAGTCTGCGATGTTACGCAAGTTGAACGAATTCCTCTTCCTTCCATTACGAACCATTTTATTAAATAGCCCTTTTTTGAATCTCAATGGTGTGAAAATTTTCTTTAAACTTCTCTCTTCCATTACGAACCATTTTATCAAATAGCCCTTTTTTGAATCTCAATGGTGTGAAAATTTTCTTTAAACTTCTATCAACTCTGAAGTCTAGCTAACCGATCCAACCTCCGTATTAGATATATGCGGTATATAAATAAGCCTTCGATCTTACGCAACTTGCACGAATTCCTCTTCCTCCCATTACCTTCAAATCGGTGCCAAATTCTTAAACTTCTCTCAACTCTGAAGCATCCAACCTCCGTGACCTAATCGTAATATTGTCTGCAACAGTGGACCTTCCCTACGCGATCTTTAATCCGTTAAAGCTGGCGGCCCTGTCCTAAATAATTACAATACAACTATAACAGGCGTTAGCCATGATCATGGCATCAGATTTTTGTTTTAATTTATTTTAATAAAGAAATATATTCATTATTTTAATCTTTAATATTAATTATTTTATTTATTTTACTCAGCAGCAACTCGTATATTCAATAAATTCATAGCTTTTTATATATTATATAGTTTTTCTAGTTTATTTGTTACATAGTTATCTTTTTGTGTATCGAAATAGTTGACGTGTTTTTTGAATTTCTGAATTGCAAAGCCTCCGGTAGTCGGTCAAACCTTCGTGCCAACTCGCGGCTTTGGCCGGCCTTACAATTACAGTACCATAGGCTATGTAGTATAAAGGCTAATAGGTTTATGATTCCGTTGGCACAAATAAAATATCTGCTTTTATTCCAAAATGACATTAGTTGGTATACACCGAAGACTAACACTTTCTAATTAATATAGAGAAATTTGGTTGGTAGCGCTAAAAAGTAGCGCATATAGAAGTGTGAGTAGATGGAACTTGGTAATGAAGTTTAGGGCGTTAGTTTCCTTAGTTTAATTGTGAAGTGTTTATTGAATTTAGGGAATTAATTTTTGATTATATATATATGTATATATTTTTTTGTGGTTTTGATTGTACATGAATTTAGTACTTTTGGGAAATTTTGGGAATTTTATAATTTAAATTTGTGATTTTAAAGAGAACTTTTATTTAATTTTACATTACATTTCACTTAATTAATATACTGAGAAAATTAATAAAAAAATATAATAAATAGAGTATTAGAAAAAATAATAATAAAATTTAACATATTATGAGTGTCTCTCTAAATGGATTTTTAAACATTGTTTCTATTTGAATATTTATAT
>APFE030271264.1:16286-41913 GCA_000404065.3 Pinus taeda | reverse complement strand
ATGTAATGTAAAGGAGGTTTCCCCCTCGAAGAGGTTGAATTCTAAGGCGTTGATCTATCTTTTCTATCTTTTCTTGAGCTGGTTTCATAACAGAATTGATCTCAATGACGCCCAACAAGAGAGAATTCAGCGTTTGAACCAGCTAGATGAAATGAGGCAGCAAGCAGAGGAGACAACACTCCTTATGCAGAAACAAAGGAAGAAATGGCATGATGCACACATCAAAAGGAAATAGTTCAAAGAAGGAGACTGGGCTTTACTCTTTGAATCCAAATTCAGAGATCATAAAGCCAAATTTACCACACATTGGATGGGCCCATATGAAATAGTTCAAGTTTATGAAAATGGATCAGTCAAGCTTATTACCATTGATGGAGAAGGCCACCCCTTTCTTGTCAATGGCCACAGGTTGAAACTCTATCATAAGCCCAACAACAAGGAGGATTTTCTTCAAACTGTATCTCAGCAAAGGGAGGTTGAGATATTGCAGCCTTCAGCTGTGATTTCTCTACCTCAGTTCATTTCATTTCATTTTAAAAAAAAATAAAATTAAAAATAATTATAAAATAAAATAAAATATATATAGAAAAAAAAATAAAAATTAAAATTAAAATAAATATAATGGTTTAGATGTGAAAACTAGACTCTGGCACACTCTAACCCATAATTCTTACTTGAAAACCAATCCATTGGCAGGTAAGAATTCCTTGTTCTTTTTGTTTACTGTTTGGTTCATCGCTTCAATAATGACCTGAGGACAAGTCAAAGCTTTAGTGGGGGAGAAGCATCAACATTTTGTTTTCCTTATCTCATCTTCTCATTTGTAAATCTTCAAAGAATTTGTTTCAGTACTTCAGTATTTCAATAAAGGAGTTGTTTTTGGTTTTGTTTTTGTTCTAATCAGAGGGACTTGTTCAAGCAATATGCAGTGGGACCTGTTCAAAAGACTATGTTACCAGTACCAATATTAAAGGGACCTGTTCAACAAATATCAAAGGGACCTATTAAAGAATGCATTCAAGATACATCAGGCTACTTCAACAAAGTTTCAACAGAGCTTCAAAGGTTGCTTATCATCAAGGCTACATCAACACCAAGGATCAAAGAAGATGCACACACATAGTTCTTCAGATTTCAAAGAAGTTGCACACACATAATTCTTCAGATTTCAGAGGGACCTGTTATATCCAATTTCATCTCAAAAGGGACCTGTTATGGACAGTGAAGATTAGTCATATCTGGACAATGAAGATCAATCCTACCTGTGCATGCCAACTCAACTTTTGGTCAACCAACAAGTGTAATGTATTGTTGTCATTTTTATTTTTAACATTTAAAATTCTTGAATTAGTTTAGTGTTAAATATGATGATTATGATTGCTTGTTATCAATTTCAAACACCCCTATGCCCATAATCCTTGTAACATTCCTATCTACTCAATTCTGCTATCATTTCCCAACACACTTTAGCCCATTGCCATATTCCTCCTACGATTTTTAAATCTTTTCCTACACCACCCTTCAAACCTTGTCATTAACTCCTCATTTTTGAATCGGACATTAAACCTTGTCATCGATCCATCATCTTTCGAATCGGCCAAGCGCCAACAAGTAACGGACAAGTGGTGAATCATTGGAAAGAAAAGTGTTCAATGATTTCATTCATTTTTTGAATCAGCCAAGTTATAAAACAATTGCTTGACGCAAGTCGACTCATGCAACAGATATCTGTTATCATCACTCCAGCACTCCTTATATGTATATGGCGCTCTCATGATTGTACCTATGTAAACCAGTATAGATCCTTTGTCTTTATGATGTGAATGCACTCTGCATTATCATTATAGTAATTTGGGAAAGGTCGGTTGTTAAGTTTCATTTCATCAAACTCTTAGTTCGTAAAGGGCGTTACCATATTAGTGATTCACACTCTGTGATTTCAAAGAAGGCTGAGACAATAGGTGCTACAAAGGGAGAGAATAGCAAATAGGCTCACCACGAGTTTCTACCTCCACCCATAATAGGAGGACATTAGTCTGGTCACTACCCAAGCAATTGAAGAAGGAGACCCCGAGAACCGAGGGCACTACCAGGTCGGTTGAGTGGAGCGCAGAACAGAGGTAAAAAATCTAGAGACCCTTGTTGAATTGTTCAAGCATAAACAAAAAAAAGGGTTAGAACAAGAATTTCTTTTTCAAAATGACCAATAGAGCAGAGCCTGAGACATTTGATAGTTCCCAATATCATGATGACTGTATAATGATTTTAAGGGAAATGCAATGGTTATCCTTTCTAGAGAAATTTAATGGGAACAATGAAGAAGTGACCAAGCAGTTTGCATTCACATTTAATGGAGAGAAAGAATTAATAGGAAACTTCTCATTTAGGATTTCAGAGGATACCATAGCACAAACATTGGGAATCAGTCCAAAAGGAGAAAAAAATTTCAAAACAAAACAATTTAAGGAAAAATCATGGACTAAGTTTATGTCTAGGTCAAGGGTTTCCTCTATCAACTGGAAGAAGGGTGTCCCTAGAAGCTTCCTAATGCACCCATGGGATGAAACGATGTACATTATTTAGAAATTTGTTACATGTGAAGGTCATTATAGCATAGTATATCTATATCACATCAAACTCCTGTTGCACTTAAAAGGGCAATGCACCATCAGTCTACCCTATTTCCTCTTATAGAGTTTGAATAAAATGTCAAAAACTATTCAGAAACAAAAGGGTAATGAAGATAAAAGTTTGTATCATTTTGGGTTGATTAAAATTCTAATTGAATTTGAAGTGCAGAGGAGGGAAAAAACATGGAAAGAATTTCTGGTTGCTAATCAAATTAAATATGGAGAAGATGAACAGGAACAACAAGAGCGCACAGAGTTTATGCTTGATATTGATGAGGAAATCCCTGAGCGAAAGTCAAGCAATGTTCCTCCACATAGCAATAGTGTAAGGACAAGAAGGATGAGGCAATAAGCTGCCCAGAAAATTGAACAAGACAAAATCTTCACTACATATACGAGAAGATCAAGGAGAATATAATAGAACCAAACACAAGATGAACAACCAGAGTCAAATTCAAATGCACCAATGGACATTGAGAGCAGTGCTCATTCACAGCCAGAACCAGAACCATAAGTGGAATTCGAGAGTAACTTTGGACAAGGGAAAGAGCCAACACCTGCAAACAAGAAACAAAGGAGGTTAGAAAAACAAATTGAAAAGCTAAAAGAGGAATTGATGGAGGAAAACATGCTAGAGAAGGTCATCAAGAAGGAGAATGAAATGTTGAGAGCTCAGAGCAAGAAGACTCAGCAGAAAAATGAGAAACTAAAGGAGCAAATCAAAGAACTTAAGATTGAACAAACCGACATTTGCAAATGGGCAACCAAATGGTATACTCAAAAGAAAGATCTCAAAGAAAAATACAAGAATATGAAACATGAGCTCCACATCCAGAAGAATGCCCAAGCTCAGAAGAATATAGATGCATTGTTACAAGTGGCAGAGGCACAAGCAGGAACATAATATAAAGGGAGCACATCAGGATTAGCATGAGGACATGCTAAATCATTGAGCTTGGGGGAGATGTTGGTACCATTTCATTGCCATCATTTTCTTCTAGAAGTCCATCATTTGTCTATCATTTTCTCCCATAAACCCCTGATAGTCCATTGAAATTGATTAATCAAAGCATTATAGTTGTTATTTTACATTAAATTTAATTTGTGAATTTTTATGTTAAAAATTAGAAATTTTCAACAAAATTACAGGATGTCATGACTTCCTGTAAATGGTTTATGATGTGACACGTGGCATGGCAGGAAAATCAAAACAAAGGATAGGAACGTGATCTAGGGTGTACATACATGGTGAAAGATCTATTCAACAGCGAATCTAAAGCTCATGGATACATGGTCAATGCTGGTCAAACCTAGCCTTTTTGGTCACAAAAGCAACAAAAAGCCAGAGTTACCTAAACTGATTTCGTTTTGCTTTGGAAATTAGTTAAGATTAGAAAAAGACAAAAAATCAACTTTTTTTGTAAAAGTAGAAACATATGCATGATAATGTATGTACATTCGATTATAGACTAGAAGGGAATGTTAGTGAACGAGGATAGGAGACAAGCAGATAAAAGGACTATGTATTGTTTTCCAGAACATTGTTGTTCTTGTGTATTGTTTCCAGAACATTGCTCTTGCATTTAATTTGATTTCTAGATCTTAATTCCAGGCATCGTTTTACCATTACAGTGCTTATGCATTAACGTTTTCATCACTTGAATTTTCCTAAATGTGCCATTGAAGCGTGGACGGGCCCTACGTGGAGATTGGTATACTTTTATTTTCATTTCCATAGCGTTTTCAAATCTGAATAGTATTGAATAAAGTTTAATGTTATTTTCTTTCCTGTGAGTTTATTGATTCGATTAGAAGTTCTTGCAAGTATTATTCATGGTGATAGTTTGAGAATTTGATTGCTAGATTATTGAACAAGATCTTGTAAAATATTTGATCGACCATTGAATTTCTAAGTATCTCTGTGGACTCTGTTTTCATGCATTTAAATTTTAGTGTGCTTGAAAACGTTTTTGGCTTTCATGAATTCTTAGTGTGTTAGCTAGAAAGAGCTTTTGTGAATGATATCTTTGTAAGAGGGTTAAAAACTCAGACTAGTAACACGCTGTTTCTTTAGAACAATTAATTAAATTAGATGATCTGAGTGTTAAAGTGTGAAAGGAAACATATTTCAATCTCCTGTAAAGGAGTGTTGTAGCCTGTCATAGTAGACACTTAGTTAGGTAGATGAGATCCTTTTAGGTCTATAGACTCTAGACACGTGCCTCTAATTTTACCTACATTGGTTGATATTAAATCTAGTCTAATCTAGCACCCTAGATTGGCCAATACAGGCATCGTATTGGGTTTCATCTAAGCATGCTAGATTCAAAAAACACTCATCCTCTGCGAAAGTTGTAGGAAGAAGCTCAGTGGAAAGATTCAAATATGTAATCTCACATTCAATGGGAAAGAGTGATTCTAGACTATACACCAACTAAAAGGGTGTAAATCTATTAGCCCACTAAGATGAAAAAAAAATGAGGTGCCAATTCGTTTTATGAATCCCTATCATACATGACAACATTGCTTTCAAAACCTTGTTGATGTCTTCTACTTTCCCATTTTCCTTGGGTAATAGGGATTCGAGCTATGATGTTAAAGGACCAACTTGGTAGTAAGTTTAAACATCATGTGATTTCAGAGATGTTTGTCGTGGTTTGTAATGATAGCTTGTGGTACACCAAATATAGTAATGATGTGATTGAAAAGAAATAATGTAGTTGTTTTACCAGTGTTGTTGTATGTAGGCATCGCTTCAGCCCATTTGGAAAAATAATTTACAACCACAATAATGTAGCCATGCCCCCAGGCTGAATAAGGGTTACATTTCATGAATGCATTGCCAAATTTCAAAAAGGGACCAACAACAATAACAGGATGCATAGGAGTAGGTGGAGCACGAGCTTTACAATCATAGATCTAGAAAGCATGGCACTTTTGGACTGCAGGGATGCAATATCGAAACATGGTTGGCCAAAATTAACTGGCTTGCAAAATCATTTGGGTAGTGGAATTGCTAGACATATGCTCATCACATGATCCAATGTGATATTCATTCAAAGATTTCTCAACCTCCTCATGAGTGAAACATCGTCTAAAGATCGTATCGATGCCATGACAATAAAGTGTGTCACCAATTATAATGTAATTTCAAGCTTGGTATGGAATAGGTCGATGATCAAAGCAAGACGCATTAGGACTGAAATTTTAGGTCTATAGATAAATAATGATATCTCCATACCACAAATCAGATGAATCAATCAAAAACAATGACTTGTCAGGAATAGAATCATCAGATGTAGATTCAGTTTTAGATTAGGGAAGGTCACATATCAGTTCAGCGAAGGCTAAGGACTTCTTATATTTGGATTTGATGAATTCCAAATCAACCCAATGGAGAATAACAGTTAATTTCAAGTATTCCTCCCCAAAACTTATCATGACAAAATGTATGTCATTGGGTTGCAATCAGAAACTACCATAGCCTTCGGAAGCAGGAAGTATTGGTGAAATATTTGGACAAATTGCACATTTGCCAAAATTAACTTTTCAATGTGGGTGTATTTGCTTTCATTTTTGTTTAAGTTTCGACTCAAATAATATATTGTATGTTCATCCCCTAGGTCATCTTCTTCAACCCATACCATAGTGATGGTGGTAATAATTGTAGCGAGATAGAGGAAATAGTCATGTTTGTATTAAGGGTGATAGAATAATGATGCTCGAACGAGGACATATTTCAAGGCATCAAAAGCCTTTTAGGCTATATCATCCCAATGGAAGGGAAACCATTTTTTTAATAGGCGAGTAAATCCTTTCGCCAGTTCTGCATAGTTCAAGACAAATCTTCGTATACAATTAACCTTCACTTGGAGGAGTTGTAACTAAACAAGTAATGAAGGTGCAAGCAAACAAAGGATCACCTATACTTTGAGTGGATCGATACAGATTCCTTGCCTTGATACAACAAAGTTGAGAAGTCTATAGGGTTGGACACAAATTATGCATTTGTTCAGATTTAACTTGATATTTTAATGCTAACCCTGAAATGCATTGAATGATCCTCACGATTTTTGGAGTGGGTAGGTAAATCATCCAAATAAGGTTATACAATGCACTTGATATCATGGAAGGCATAATTCATGGCCCTTTGGAAATTTACACCACTTTTCTTCAAACTGAAAGGGAATTTACGATAGGAAAATGTGCCCCATGGAAAAATAAATGTAGTTTTATGTTGTTCTAATCGGAGTATGTTGATTTGATTGTAACTAAAAAAACCATTCGTAAATGAAAAAAATTCACTTTCGGTACAATCATCAACAATTTGGTCCATAAACGGGGTTGTATAGTTTTCTTTGGGACAAACATGATTAATATCCTTATAATCGACACACACTCAATTTGCTCCTTGTTTCTTTATCATAGGGACTATGTTTGACACCCAACTAGTGAGAGGAACTGGGTAAATAAATCCAACATGCAAACATTTTCAACTTCTGATTTAATCGCAGCAACTAGAAATGGATTTGGATCTAGTTTTTGTCTTATCAAACCCATGGTTGTGTAGCTTTTATGAGAAAATCTAATTCCTCCACATAGATCGATGTTCTTGCTCCCCTTTCTTTTGCCTACCAACAAATCACATTGGTCATATTGCGTTTAAAGAATACAACTAGAAATGTGACAAGCTCATGAAGGAAAATATCAATGTTAGACACCTGTGTAGTCCTTTTCTAAAAAGTAGCATCATCAAAGTATGTGTGGCCTGCAACATTATTAATGTATGTGGAAATGTTGATTGCAGTCTCAAGGTTGTTAGACAGTCTTTCTACAAAATATTCCTTTTGTTTTCCACACAAAGTACTAGGTTTTCTCATTGGCCCTTTAATGCATCATTGTTTTGTATGCAAGCAATAAGAAAATGAAACTTGTGGGATAGTCTCATAAGAGACAATGTACCTTTAACTAGCTTGTGTTTCTGTCCATGCCACATTTGAACCTTATTAAAAGCCAACGTATGAGTAATTTCTTTTGGATGAAGTCTCTCGTTGTCATATATACTATCATATGTTTGTAATGTTTATCACAATTCCTCATACAACATTCTCTCAATTCTATGTATCACTTTAGTATACATCTTCCCAAAGATGTATTATTTACATTAGGGCAACGCAATGGTGTTAATGCATGGACCAAACCAAATAAAAATCATGTATTCCAAGGAGCTCCCTTAAATCGTTTAGCAAGCATGTAATGAATATGAATAACCAAGGAGCGTGTTCACCTTGATATATATTATTTTGACATGCTTCTTGTCGTTAGACTCCAATTACAATCCTGGAAACACACTAAAACATTTTATCTTTGACAATTTTATGGTTGCCCTTAGGATTGTCTTTTCCATGAGATGATACCATGCCTTAGAGGAATGACATGAAATTGATGTGGTGTCCTTCCAATGTATTGTTGAATGTAAATGTTGCGTCAACTAGTGTATATGCATGTTCTCTTTACCCAACTCCTGGAGAGCTCACATTTTAGAAAATAATGCAAGTCACATGTTCCAATTGCATTGGTGAGGATTGAAAATTCCATCTATGACCTCATGGAATGGCTAGCCACAAATTCAGTTGAAAGTGGGGTCACATGGTCACAAAATATCATAGGTCGTCTTTCCTAGCCATACCTTCAAGGCTATGAAATGAGGTCCTGTGACTTGTGGAGAAAGGTTGAAAATACGAGGTCCCATGGTTGCATTTCGAGAGCAAGTCACATTGGATATGTACTTTCCCAAAATGTGATCATGTGACTTAGCGACCTTGGTAGAGGTTACATAATCACAATACAATGGAGGTCGCATTACTTGGCTAGAACTTTAAGGTTATGTACTGCGATCTTGTGACCTATGGAAAAAAATGTAACTAGCAGAAAAAAGTAATTGAAAATCAAAGTGACCAAGATTCTTATGTGCATCATCAATTGCTTCAGGACAATTTATAATTCCCATAACTAGAACACCCCTTGTGATACCCATCGCATTGAACTAATTTGTTAGGGAAAACAAAAGAGTTTCTCCAATAGCATCAACTTTATCAAAGGATGTTAAACTAGAGTTCGCTAAGCAAGCTCTTTGAAATGTATCATTCAATAGAGCTTCACCTTTTCAAATGCACATAGAGTATAGTTCTTCCCCAAAAATTTCAGTATGTGTGTTGACCATCACACATAAGACATGAAGCCCTTTACAATAAGGTTGTAAGTATTTCGACTGAAATGAACTCAAACAACATGGTGTACCAATTTTACAAGGGTTTCAAAGCTCTAGTCGCACCCACAATGGATTTAATGCCATCAATGTATGTTCTTACTACTCTTGACATATTACTTTGGCATTCCCTTTCATGTGGCATTTCATTTGGGTGTAGCCACTTGGATAACCGACCAATAGAACTTCGTTGGCATCCTAGCATATGTTTCTTGGAGATGCTTGTTCATCCATAATGCATTCATCTCTCAAATTTCCTTTGTGATGTTTCTTCCACATAACACTTGTTCTATTGAAATTCCAACAATGGCTAGAGGGTCAAAACTCCATAGACATGTGACTTATTTCCCAATTTTTCTCTAATAGAAAATAAATTGTAGATTGTTGTTGTAGGTGTTGGTGACATCGGTTGGATTTTGAAATTAAAATATATGAATTCTTTTAGTTCCATCATGTTGTTTGGAGGTCAATAACCAGCGCACACTTAATATATCTTTGTTGAGGGCTTGTCTAATCTTTAACAACAATTGCATGTATAAATCCAATGGATTTCACGTTGTAGCACCATGCCTATCCCCAAATGTGTGCGACAAGTTCCTGTGGATCCTTTCACACACACACACACACACACACACACACACACAAACATTGTGTGTGTGTGTGTTCATTATCCATTTGAATGTACCCTCATTGCCACTTCATCTGTGTTGGTTATGGTCTAGCACTTCATATCTTGCGGCCTTCATTGAATTTCACTATCATTATAATATATGTTGTTTCCATGAGGTTTCAAATAGAGAGTGACATCTTGATTTTTTACCCCTATGTTCTTTGTGGCTTGATGCTACCCCAGTTAGCACTGCCATATCACATTTTCCTTTTTTATATTGCCCAAACGCTAATTTAGTGTAGCATTCTCCACGTATCTATGCTAGGAGAACTCATTATTAAATCATGGAAGCATTGATTACATAGAGTATTGAACATAATTTCTAATATATGTGCTGACTCTATCAAGTAATTAATGGGAAAGTTAAATGCATGAGCCATCATTAATCACTTTGACACTTTGCCTGGCTGGTTTGATATGCTTCCTTTGCTTCCTCACATGCCAAAAAACATACAATATAGTTTAAGTGTGACTTATAATAACATAATATTATATATTAATAATAGTATATATATATATATATAAAAATATATATATATATTATATAAATATATATATAAGTACTATTTTATAATTCAAAATAAACTAAAGCATAATAAGCATAAGATATACCATACACTTAGTGACATTTTGAGGGTTTAGCCTTGCATGCATAAACAAAATTTCTCTTTGAAAATTAAATGTTTACTCATATGATTATTCAAAGGGATTGTGAAATGACCAATGTTGTGGGAACCACCATTAAAATTTTATGGGATATGAGCTATGTAATATCAGTGAATAAGGTTTGGCCTTTTTCTGTTAGTTAGGATGGTGTAGGGTTTTAGGATGTACAAGAAAAATAGTGGTCTCCCAAACCCTAATGTGTTTGAAGGCACATGGACACATGTGGAGTATGTCCAAAGTCACAAAGATATGATTGTCCCTTGCAAATGCATGTTGACGGAAAGCTAATGTTTGATAGCACATTATAATAACTCCAACCTGAAAAATCCCTAATGAATTTGAAAAGTATGAGGACCAATGTGAGGTGAGGTTATCGACATGAGGTACTCCTGTAAACCCTAATACATCATTCTAATCAAGCTCAGAGGTAAATCCAGAAGAATAAAGATAACATGCACCGTGTAAGTGCGAGCATCGATAAGGTTTGATAGGAATGTGTCAAGAGGAGGTTGACCAATTGAAAATCCAATCAGAACCCTAATGGCTTGAGGCAAGTATAGAGAGGCCCAAAACTTTGGGTGTTTTTGTAGCGACTACAACACCACCATAACTTGCTAATATTCTAGACATCTAACATTGTACTCAACAACTTCCTTTTTCATGTTCAACCAATAATACATATTTTTCATAATTGTTACTATTTTATAATGACCAGGAATACCTGAATATGGTCTTTTGTGAAACTTCCTCAAGATGATATTATTCAAGTCACCCATGCAAGGCACATAAAATTTGTCCTTGAATGTCAACATACCATCATCTAAGAGTGAGTAATTCTTACTCAATGCTCCTTCTAGCTCTTGTTGCAAGTATTCCTTCATTGGATGTTAACGTTCATCTTGGGGAAATGCCTCTTTAATCCTTCTTTGATCTTAACTTGAAAAGTGCATATGGCTTCCAAATGTGCCACTAGAACCCTTCTACTAAGTGCATCTTATACTTTTTTTTCCTTTCCTTTAATATACTTTATTTTAAAATCAAATTCACCGATCAAGACTAGCCACCTTGATTTCCTTGCATTCAAATTCGGCTAGTCAAATAAATACCTCAACCCTCCATGATATAACATTAAAGAAAACTTCCTCCCATGTAAGGAGTTCCACCACATTTTCAATGCATGCACTATTTCTGAAAAGCTCTAAGTCATGAGTGACATTATTTCTCTCATGTTCATTTATTTTTCTCAATTCATAGAAAATCACATTTCCTTCTTGCATTAGACTCCACTGATTCCTTCCTTACAAGAATCTATGAAAATTACAAAATATTCTTCCAGATATAATATTATTAATATTGGTGCATGGGTGAGAAGGTGCTTCATTTGCTCAAAATTGGATACACACTTTTATGTCCATTAGAATTTAACTCCTTTTGTCTGCAAGGTTGTGATTGGATTCCCAATCCTTAAGAAATTTTGAAGGAACCTCCAGTAATAATTGGTTAATCCCATGAAGTATCCAAGTTATGTCACATTATCAGGAGTAGGCCACTCCATGATAGGCTTTATATTTTCAGGATCCACCACCACTCCTTCCTTGGAAACAATGTGTCCCAAGTACTAAGCTTGTGGCTAGGAGAAACCACATTTGTTGAGTTTGGCATAAAAATTGTGCTCTCTTAGTAGTTGCAATTTTCTTGCCAAATGTTCTTCATGCTCTTCATTGGTTTTAGATTAAACCAAGGTATTGTCTATGAAAACTGATGGAAACTTTTCCAAATATGGACAGAAGACATAGTTCATTAGACACATAAATTTTGATGTAAGATTGGTGAGTCCAAATGGCACCACCAGAAATTCATAATGTCCATATCTGACCTTGAAAGTTTCCTTGTGGATGTCTTTAACTTTAATATGTACCAAATGGTACCTAGACATCAAGTCTATCTTTGAAAATAATACAACTCCTCTTATTTGATCAAACAAGTCATTTATCTTTGGCAAAGGATAATTGTTCTTGTTGTGGATTTAGTTAATTGTTTGTAGTTAATTCACATTGCAACATGCCATATTGTTTCTTCATAAATTAGCGTAGGTTCTCCTCACGGTGATACATTGGGCCTAATATAACCCGTGTCCAAAATTTCCTTCAAATGTAACTTCATCTCTACCAACATTGGTGTGCTTATGTGAAATGGAGTTTTTGACACTAGTGTTAATCCTAGCAATAACTCGATTGAGAAGTCAATTTCTCTTCTTGGTGGAAATTCTGGTATTTTGTCAAGAAATATATCACTAAACTTTTTGAATATCATATGCCCCTTTATTCTATCTTCATTAGCTTTTGATTCATTGGTCACTTGGAAAACATAACATTCACATCCTTTTTAATTGCATCTTTTCATTTTCACTACAAATATCTTCCTGACAATCACGGCTTTCTTATCCCATGTAGCATCATTGTTTCTCCTTCATTGTTGAGACATTCTAGAAACTTGTTGTAGTAGTTGATTTTATCTTTGTGGATAACTATCTAGTCCATGTCGACTAACACTTCGTATGAGCCCAATGGAAATAGTTTTAATTCATGGCCTTTTTTCTACAATGTGCATTTTTTCGCAACCTTCTTACTAACACAATTTTGATTATAATTTGGGTCAATCATAATCAAAATAAGTTGGTTATCGATCACTTAGGCTTGGTGATCGGCCTTCCCATTATCAAACACAACATAGATTCATGGCACATTATGAGCTACATCATTCATTAGCTTTGCTTCTTGTACATGATACATTCTTGGGTTATTCTTCTATTGTTGAGGACAGTATTTTTGCATGTGGTTTTCTCAACATGTCCAACAATGTATGGGTTCTCTCTTGAACTCCTCAATTTCTTCTCTTATAGGTTTAGAGAAGCGATCTTGATTGGTGTTAGCATATATTTTATGAAACTCACCCTTGGTAGGAGTGGTAAACTTCAGATCCTTTCCTCTTAGTTGATGTCCTGAATATTTCTTCCCTTTTCCTTTAAATACAGACTTACCTCTTTCTTTCCAATTAGTTTTAAATTTGGCCTTATGCTTGCAATGTTCATAAGAATACTTCATCTTATAGATGGTGTCCTCCAATGTCATAGGCTAATCAAACTCTATCTTATCTCTGCAATATTATGGCGATCCACTAAGACACCTCTGAATTTTTACTTTCTCATCCTTTACAAAAGGCACATACCTCACTAGTTCAAAGAATCTATTAGTGTACTAATCGATTGTACGTTGTTTGAATATGTGCTCATGAAATGATTTGAACTTGTTGTCATAGTACCTTTCAAATAGGTACTTCTACCATAAATATCTCTCAAAACTTCTCCAAGACAACTCTTTCTCTCTAATTTCCTTAACATTCCTCATATCTTCCCACCATATGTAAAATTTTCCCTTCAAGCCAAAAATGGTTACTCTTGTCTTCATATTCTCAGAATAATCAAGCACTCTGAAATACTTTTCATTCCCAATATCCATGCCTCTACTTCTTCATCCTTCTTGACTTCTCCATCAAAGGTAGGAAGTTTTTCCTTCTTAAATTCTTATGCCATTGAATATTTCTCATTCTTGTTTTGTTGATGATATCTCTTAGTTGCACCCCTAGACTTTTGCTCATGACTTCATGTTCTTCTCTTGAGAGTACTTAGTGGAGTTCCTAATCTCACAGTATCTTCACTTGCCTGTCTACACCTCTAATTAGATTAGATAAATTCTATATCATTAGTCCCCAACTCATGCTTCTGAAGTCCATATGGGATTTTCTTGGACTTATATTTTCCTAGGTAGTTGGCACCTAGTTCATGTTGCTTATGTCTTAGCAAGTCTAACAAGCTCTATGGTATTACTGCATTTAATTTTTTTTTACTTTTCCTAAGATCTAACAATCCTTTCATTTTTATTCTTATAACTTCGTAACTCAACCCTTAAGTTCCTAAGGGTTAATTTCCACCTAGTTAGGGGAGTCTTCCTCTCTCCTCCTCCCAAATGAGTCTTCCTCCTAAAAATTTCGATATCTATTAGTGTTTTATTGCACCATTCTACTGCACATCCCTTGATTTTCTTCTTGTTCCTTAATTTGTTCTTATGTTTTGTTACACAAACATAATTTTTAGCAAAATAAATAACATAATTACACATATTTACTCATCACCTTGGCATATTTGCAATAAACGTGTTGATGTGAAGTTATCTAAAACATCAAATATCAAGTTAATATTCCATTTATAAAATAAGATAACATATAAAAAATTTTCATTCCCACCATCTTATCATTTTTACAATTTTAACATCAACATAGATATATGCATACAACACACAATAATTAGCTAAAATTCTATAGTCATCACACATATGTTCAGAGTAAACAATTATTATACTATGTAATAGAGATCCAAATTTATTTCCCAAAGGTCTAATATTGAACCTTCACTCTATCAGAATGTTACAACAAAATCCTAATTTTATCCCCCAAAGGTCCAGTATTGAACATTAGCTTTGACACAGCCATGTAACACTCCCTCCCACCCCCTCATACCTCCTCGCGTTGTGGGAGGTTTTATTTTTAATTAACTCGACCTCCATGGTCCACTTATGAAGATGGGGTTACAAAATCCTCCTTCTCCAAAGTTTGCATAATTAATTTTTTATATCACCAATATATTCATCTCATCGAGATATTTCCAGTGATATTAAATTTATCTCAATTTGATTCTGAGATTCAAATATATTCTTGTTAAAAGTTCAACCAATCACATGTCACCACATCAATAACACACTGCCATGTGGCATCCACGTAGACTCATTATCACAGGTCCTAGCAGACCCTAGCCCATAGTACTTTCATTGTTATTTGTTATATCCAGCTTTGAAGGAAATATCGGGTGCACAACATTTTCCATAGTTCCATATCTCTTGAACCCTTGGATCCTCTCCTTCAATGTGGAGTAGCGTGGATCCCATACAATGTTCCACACAACGACAGAAACCACTATGGTATCCTCTACTTCACTCCCTCATGAATCCCATAACATCATGACCTTCACACATTATTTTTTTTCCACATCATATCTGATCCCATGGAGAAACCCAGTGTGTATGCAAATGTGCAGTCTTGTTACAAACCTAGATCCCCCAGATCCCGGATACCTCATCCTCCAAGTTTGATATCCAGAATTGCAAATATTTCCTCAATGATCTAACTCTCATAACGCCTAAATCTCAATTTCTCTCTTTGATGACTTATTATAATTTGAATCCACAAAGGTGGGGCCCTCAATAAATATGGCCACTTTATCTACTTTCCTAGGGAAAATATGGAGTATTTCAAATACAATGCTTTTCCAAAAAGGCCCGAGCATTGACTAGCTAGATTCCTAGATTCTCAGATACATGCATTAGGCTGAAATTCATCTACCACTTTGTGCATATATGGATCCACTAAAGGACAAAGTTCTTAAATGGTATCCGACCATAATACATGGTCCTTACATTAATCCATCTAGACCTAGATACAAGTTTATATTATACCATACTTAGACCTATTAAATTAAAGAACTTCAAGGGACTTGGCTACAACCTTCCTTGAAGAAAGGAGTCACTTAGAACACCAATTCTAAAAGGATAAAGCCCCTTTCTCCAAACACTAATCATTCTAATGTTATACGTAACCATAAGATATTCTATAGATTTATTAACATGTTTGCTATGAGACAATGCATCAAACCAATATATAGCTAATACTACTATGTAAATTAAAATACAACACCATCATACAACACCAACCATTCCTTTACTAAGAAAGATAGTCAATAATCTTAAGTAAACAAATATCCATGATATTAAAGCATATTAGATAATATAAAGTTACATGTTGTAACAGATTAACTAAGCACAATAATTAGTCATATATAACCATATGAATAGCTTTGTAGCTAATGAAAAATTCAATAGACAAAAAAGCCTCTAAGCTCCTCATAATCATGAGAACATACATATAAAGCATTCATCATAAAAAAAATAGGGGTATGACATTCATCCTTTAATAATGTTGATACATCCACTGTCAAAATGTACATCAACCAATATTCATTACACACACACACAAGTACACTTATATGATTAAATTGAATGACTGGCAACTAAGGGGGGAAATTCAACTCTCAATCCAACCATAGGCCAAGTACACTACAATATTTATTTTTGATGAGCACCCCCAAGCCATATTCATAGTCTATGGAGTTCAGTGCTGAAGATAATTTCACACCAACACAAGTCAAGTACATGAGAGAAAGTGAATTGTCCATGTGATTTATCACTTTCCTCTAGCAATTGCACCACAGTGACTATGTTGCCTCTCATAGAATGATCACAGGGATTCATCTTAGGCATAGTGAAATTTTTCTCATTCCAGGAGTATGATCTCAATCTAAATGTAGTTTATCCACTATATTTTCAAGGAAAGCACTACATGAATCTAGAGCACATTGTCTAGGTGGTTTATCAACTTCCTCAAACAATAAGCACCACAATGTCTCCACCTACTAAATATTTTATCAACCTTCCAACAAGCACCCAAGTAGTTTAATCACCCTTCAACAAGATCTAGGTGGTTTATCAACACTAAGGAAGCACTTAGATGTTTATCAGTTGAGACAACTAGCACTAGTGAGTCATTTTGTCCATCTTGTCTTCTCTGACCCATCACAAAACTAACAAACAACATTGGTCATACACTAGAATATGTAGGGATCATCATATCATCTTCCCTTCTCTTCACTTCACACTCCTCCATAAGCCCCCTCATTTGTTTCCCTTCACATTTAGAATTTTTTTGTGTCTCATCCCATACTATGCTCCCACACTCATGCTCTTGTATCTTCTTCATCTCCATCTATTCTTATTTTCCATCAGATAATAGGTAGGATGAATAAATGAACTAGCTTCGGTTAATCACTTACCAAGCAACCCCTCCTTATCTCTGAATCCATGTCCACTCTAGGTGGCCATAATTTTTAATTCCACATGATTTACATGAATTAATATACATAGTGACATTTATAAGATGAGTAGAAAAAAGGGTTATTATGTTTCTTCTACTTAGCATTCCCCTTTTGTGAAATGTCATCGACTTGTTGACGGTTTTTTTGAATATGTCAATCAGTTTGGTGGCTTTATTGAACTCAAAGTGAGCATGGGAAGATTCCACCTATGTAGAAGCAAGGGGTAATGCTACATCAATGAGACCCAATGGTTGAAATCTGAGGCCCACTTGAAAAGGGTTGTGCTTGGTCAATCTATGGAGGGTTTTATTGGAGTTATGTTGAACACAGGGGAGACTTTTATCCTAAGTCCGTGGATGCTTGGACTTGTACATGTGCAAGATATGCACAATCAACATGTTGAGAAACTCTAATTGGCCATCAACTTGGGGGTGGAAGGCAATGGATTTGGTGAGCATGGTGTCCAATAATGACCAAGGGCTTGACCAAAATGTGCTTAGAAAGAAATTGTCCATATATGATATGATGGTATGTGGTATCCCAGAATCTACTTTTGCCACATGTGGCACCATGGTTGTAACATCCCTTCCCATCACATTTAACCAAAAAATGTGTATCCATGAAATAATGCTATCAAAGTTTGGCCCTTAGATGTAATTTCCTGATAATATCAACAAATGGGAGCCCTATCTAGAATGACCGAATCTAAATGAAATGCATGCATAATTCAATTTAAAAAATTGTGATGGATTATAAGGATCATATATTCAAAGAGCTTCATAGAAGCTAAAAACTTTCAAAAAAATTAGGCATAAGTACACGACATGCAAATATAAGAAAACCTATAACAAAATATAATATAAATTTTTCATATTCATAAACAATGATAGAAGACCTATCCTTCAAAAAAATTGGGTTTGAGAAACTAGATGTGGACGAGCAATTTTCTACCCAATCATAGATACCTAGTGTATATATCATACCCAAGCCAAGTTACAAGGCCACAAATGTAAAGGACCTAATATATAAGTTTTCTCTTAGCGCATTCCATGTAGTCTCATTATGGACTATTTTGTGAACCACATAGCATTACATGCATCTCATTTATAAACTAAAATTTAAGGAACTCTCTTCGAGTGCCCTACACAATAGAAGGAACATGTTCTTCTTATCTAATCAAATACCTTGGAGATATTGTTCCCTTTATTATTGTTTACTGTGGACAAAATGAGGCTGATCTGTTGTGCACTTTTTGATAATTGTTGATAAGAATAATACTTTGGTCCCAAGCATCAAAAGAGTAGAAAAATAATAAAGAGTGATGGGTTCCTAACTTGCCCAACCTCTATGTTTACCTACAACCATCCATTTCATCCCAGATCTACAATTTTGCTCTTCATAGAGTTATTTTAGTGAATTTCCAATTTGGTAAAATGGTTGAAAATGAAGAACATAACATCGACTACATAGATCATGAATATGATAATGTTGGAATGAATGTCAATTATAATGAGATGATTAGTGAAAATGATGACTAACAATATTTCTAACTAGAGGAATGTAGGACTCTTACAATTCCCATATCATTATATTCAACCCATGCTCTCATAGCTATGTGAGAAGACGTTCCTCACGAAAGTCTTACTTACTTTCAATAATTGAATGATAAGTCAAAGAAGGAGGATGAAATTATTTAAGGCACATTGATGAGAAGAGATGAGTTCTAAGGCTAACACTCAGGAATAGAAGAATTATTTCCTAGTAACTGTTACTTCTTCTTTCCCTCTAATGGAATCAGAACTCCTCTTATGCTATCAAGAACCCTTTTAAGATATTATATATTATAATATATCTTTAAGAGTTACATATCTTGATTTTACCATGATAACTTACCATCTAAATCATATAATATAAGCATATTCATTCACTACTGGAAACATAGCCTTAAACTTCACACTTGAATCTATACTAACATATTTAGATCATCTACAAATAAAGTCATTCCTTTAAGTTCACATGGCTTCTCTTTCATCATTATTATATATGATCCAAGGTGAAAACTAATGTACTATACAAGAAATTATTTGCAATAAGCTTTTCTTTATTAAACATGAATGACATACTATTTGTAATAAAAAAAAATTATTAAATGTGAATTTGATAGATGTGCCCAAGTTTATGATAATTATTCAGATATGGTTACTCATTTTTTAAGAAAGTAAAAAGGTAATACTTTTGTGTAATTATCATTTTTTTCATCTTTCTAGTTTATATTATTTAAAGTTAAAGTTATTTTTAAATATATAAGATTTGAAAATTGATTACAATGAAAATAATAATTAAAAACCAAATAAAAAAACACAAATTGAAAATAAGATCATTGATGAGCAATTAGAAAGGAACATATATATATATATACATATATATATATATTAACAAATAGAAATAAGAAATAATTTGAAATAAATTAAAATGAAATAATATATTAACAACTGGAAATAAGAAAACAAATGAAAGAATGAGGTTTTGGATGAGCAATTTAGATGGGAAAAAAATTTAAAAGAATGAAGTCATGGATCAATAACCCATAAGGGAGGGATAAAAAAAGTGTTTTATTTGTATACATAAATTTGTCCATCGAACTTTACACACAGAATTGCTGCTTTCCGTCAACACTCCAACAAAATCACCTAGAATTAATTTGTGTTCAGACCTAGTATACCTGGAAACCAATGTGTCACCAACGCAATGTCAAGTGCTCAAACCAAATCATGGCGAATAAAATTTGCATAAATGGCTCTATCTGGCCTCGAATGTAGCAATGATCTAGCCATTGTTGGCTTGCATTCGCTCAGACCATTTCTCAAACATGATAAACATTTTAACAACTTGCTTGCAATGTATCTCATATCATGCCTTTTTCCAGGGTCTGGATCCAGGCCAGAAGCAACGATCCTCGATACCCGGTGAGATAAGAGGTGCCCATATGGCATAATCGGGCTCTGTAGCCTGGCTCTATTGCCAGAATGTTGTTGGAATTTACGTAATTATGGACGTAATTCATATTGTTGTCATATTGTTGTCATGGTGCATATATTTCAACTAGTGATCAATTTTGAAGGGTAGGTCTTAATTTCATTTAGAAGGGCACACATTCAGGTCGCACTTCCATAATGAAAATCATAAAAAAAAAAAAAAAAAACAATTCAATTGACAACAGTAAATTATTTTCAAATTTCTTTTTATTTTTTCACAAACAAAAAGATACTACTACATGAAACGCTGCATTAGTAAATGCATTACTCTTACACATGTGTGATTGAGAAATGTAACCACATAAGATCATATTGCACAGGCCTTGAACTCAGCCACAATTGAACAAACTATAGGGACAAAATCATTGTTGGGAAACTGCATATGAGTACAAAAAATAAACATAAAGAAATAATTACATCTTAATGAAATTGAAATAAAAATAAAAATATGAAGAAACAAAAATACTTATATTAAAAGTGTATGGAAGGTCTCATTTTTAAAATTAAAAATAAATTCTAGCTTATATAGGAGGTATCAGTGTAATTCTAGCTTATAAACTTCAAATTTGACCAAATCACTATTCTATTGTATATTAAAACTCTTTTGGAAAGCCGAGACTTCCAATATTTGCACATCTCAAATTATTGGAACTATAGTCACTAGACTTGGCCACAAAATTGATCTAAGATAGCTTCTTCTTTCAGTTATAAAACTTTGACAGTTGTGGTCCTCCAGCTTAACATATCTTGTGCAATATCCTGCAATGATTACATTCAATATGTGTCCGAAAAAAATCACATACAAACTTGAAAAATATGGTTATGCTTTATTTTACAAAAGTCAAATGGTATAAAACTAAAAAATATCACTTACCAAAATGGTTCATTCAAGTGCTCGATAGAGTAAGACAAATATGGTAATAAACACTGAAACTTACTATTTCTTTCAATCTATTTTCATAGTGGAAGAGGTTTTCAAGTTTTCATCTCTTTCCATTAATCATAAATAGCATTCCAATCTACCTCATTTAGAGCATGAGGTGCACTGAGAGAGATAAACATTAACATATCTAATGTTTTTAAAGAAAGTCTTGACCTATCCTCATTTTTTATCTGATTTAATTTTGAAAAACCTCTTTCACAAACTGTTGTACTAGCCAGAATAACAAGAATTGCTTGCCATAGCTACATTAAGCATGGAAATCCTTCAAACCATTCAATTTCACCTCCACATAGCTCCCATGCTCCAAACATATGCTTTTTTGGGTAAAATGTATACATAGTACATATAAATTCATCCATTTCACCCATACATTTAATATTGTCCACAACAAGCAAGCCTCCAGCACTAAATTTTTCACATAAACATGTCAACCATCTTCTTGTTTGAGAGTCTCTATCATCCATCTCCTCATAATAATTATGACGACTAAAAAACTTAGCTTCATTAAAAATAGGTAAATCTGTGAACCTTGCATTTAGAGAGTTTCGAAAAGTTTTCCTAGTATAATGTAGTCATCTAATGTCCCTGATCTTTGTGACTTTGGCAAACTCTCTAACCTCAATTCATGTACATGTACTATACCTGTGCAATATGCAAACTCAAGAGTCCCTTGTTATGTTTTATTTAAAAAGGATGATGTGTGCATTACACCTGGCCCAAATGTGCCTCTTAGAAATCGCTTATGAAGCAAGCTAATAGTGATATCCAAAGTTGTTCCAATAGATGTAATGTCAACATAATCATCTTGAAACTTTTGACTCAGATTATTTAACTCAATAAGCACATCTACAAGTAAGTGGATGCAAAATTGAACTTGAAATATTGTAGCCATCTCATACATTTTTTTCTCCACTAACTCCCAGTCTCTTAACAAAGCAGACATGAGCTTAACGAGTCTTTCCATGAATTTTCCTCTAGAAAGCCATCTAATATGATGAATTTGTAGCACTTCTAACCTTGTGATTTGAAATGACTCCATTAGCTCTTTCAATTCCCCATGTCTTTTAGTAGATTTCCCTAACCATGAATAGATCTTGTTTGCAAACTTATCAATAGCTTGCAACTATTCAAAATAAGATGAAGCATCATTAGCTTCTAATGCTTCTCGATGAGTTATATAGTGGATATCTACTAAATGAGGGGCATGCCGATGAAGCTTAGTAGATAAACCTTCATGAATACCCCTCATGGATGATACTCCATCAGATCCAAATCCAACTTACTTTGTCATGGATAGATTCATGTCTGCTAAAATAGATGTCACAACATCATACATAGACTATTATGTTCCATCCCTAATTTGTAGCAATTGTATGAATTTTATAGCACATGGAACTCTTCCTTTCTTGGTAAAATATGTAATATAAACAATCAAATGTTGCACCACAGTCTGATCAATGCTTTCATCAACTAAAAGTGAGTAATATGGACTTTGGAAAATCTCATCTTTTAATTTTTTCCAATATACCTCCTTAGCAGCTTCTAGAAAGTCTTTTTCAGATGTTGTATTTGTATATGTTGAGTATTCATCTGTTAGAGGCATCTGAGGAGTGTTTTTATACCTATTCAAGTCACAAATTGGCTTATATACTTCCAAAAGTAAATCATGTATTGCAACAAAATACATGTTCTCAGTAACTGATATAATTCTCACTTTCTGAGCATCAACCATTAGTTCTACATGTTTTGTAATTGGAAGAGTACTCTGTTTACTTTCTCCCCCTACAAGTTGCAAAGCAAATTTACGAGCCTCTGATGTTGCATGGATGTTTAAAGCACTAACTTGAAGGGCTGTGCTTCCATTTTTAGCAAATGGAGTTTCCCTTTTAAATTTTACACACCATGAACATTTTATCCTTTCAACACCATTAAAATCTTTTACAGCATAATCCCATGGAAATCTCAGCTTCCATTTGGACTTGAATGTTCTTTTGTACCTCTTGGATGTTGGTTCCTCTTCAAGAAGTTCTGCACTATCTGATTCATGGTCCTCATTCACATGATCATATACTTCATTTTCAGAAATATGAATTTTATTAGAACATTGATAGATACCAAATGCATCAAAAAGTGAAAGTTGTTTCAGAACCTTTTTGGGGCAACCAAGAGGTGGCATTTTATACCTATAATAAAAAAAACAAGAAATATAAAAATACATAATATTATCTGAAAATAACACAATATACAATAAAATTCATATGAAACTAATGAAAAGCAACAAATACATCTCACACACATAGGTCTGTTGAGCATTGAAAATTAAAATTAACATTGATCTTCATGGAAGGTTATGCACATTGCCATCACCAAAATGAAATTTTTTATATAACAAGGAATATCTCAAATTGTTTTTCAGTAATTGTAATGTAGAAGGAATCACGATTCACAAGGACAACAATCACAAAAAAGGGGATGCACAAAGCACACGAGTAGTTGGCAGTTCGAGTGGGGCAAGTCTATGCAACATGCGTCATGTATGGATACTTCTTGAGAAGAGTTGACAAACACTTCCAACTAGAGAAGAGCATGAAGATGCTTTCTTTTGTCTCAAATGAGGAAAGTGACACTGAGCAGTTGAATTACACCCACCCAGAATTAGAAGGTAGAAATTGGCAAGATAATTCAGTAGTACAAGGTGGTGCAACTAGATAATAAATAATGAATAAAAATCACGCACGATTATCTCCCAACACTTCTAACACCAGATGATTAGGATAGCCATGAATATTCACATGCATGGTTCCATGATTGTTATGTATGTTAACAACTACATATGGTTGAGAGTGGAGGTGGGCAACTAGAAGTCCACATTTCAATGCTCAACAACTATATATTTCAATGTTATGGTTCTAATTACATCACACATAAAAGTACAGACATGTCTGTGTGTACATTTCAATGTTATGGTTCTAATTACATCTCAGATAAAATTACAAACATGAAAGAGTGCGCATTTCAATTGTTTCAATTACTCTTATTGTGTGTTTTGCTTTGGGAAAATAAAAATAGTAAATGCCTCTCTCTCTCTCTCATTTGTTACATGCCTTTATTAGTGGAATATTTTTCTTCATCTATTTATCCCTCTTTTATACATTAAAAAAACATGCATTGAACAATGTACAATGGTTCGGGATGTTTCAAATCATTCCGTTGCATCTCAAGTCAACTTGTTATAATGAACATAATATTGACTAGTCAACACATATAAGCATATTATCACATGACATTGTAAACCGATCACTCATTCTATCTTATTAATTATTACTGTCCTATATGGATTTATATCTATTGTTTTTGGTATGTTGGATTTCTCTATAATAAATCAACATTATTCATTTCACTAATGCAAACATGTGATATTAGACGTCTCTAGGATTAAAATATAGGTAGATATACTTTGAGCAATGTCATTATTGTATAGGGATTTAAACAATACTTTGATTGATTGAATAAATTCCAAATTTTTTATCCTTCAAAATGCTTGTTTATATTTTTGTAAAAATAAATAAAGTGAATGAACAACAATCAATGCACTCATGAGTGTGAGTTTTTTCTAGTGTAATTAAATTGCTTTGTATATGACCAAAAACTTGTGTTTGTACTCTAAAATATAACATTTTAAATTTCTTTGTTTAATTTAAAAATATATAAAAAAATTATTTTCTTGCTTCTTGATTTAGAAAATTGAAATCCATATTACATTTAGTAAAAAAGATGATTGACATATTAAAAATAAAAAATAAAAAAATCATTGTTAAATCTTTTCCACTTACTTCTTATTATTCTCTTTTTACTCATTATTCTTCTATGTTCATTTCATTAACTAAACTTTTATCTTCAAAGTAACTTATTATGAGAGACAATTGATTCGAAACCACTTTACCCTTAGCTTTATTGGCAATCAAATTGATAATCTTTCAATGTTTGTTCCCCTTAAATATCTTATATTGTGCTATTAGTAAATCAATCTATGTATCACTTTGGTCTAACTTCATGAATTAGAGTTTGGGATACATATTCATTTGGGATACAATGTTATAATGAAATTGATAATATTTCAATGTTCTGTCCCTTTAAATCCCTTATATTGCGCTATTATTAAATCAATCAATGTATGGCATTGGTCATGGTTCACCAATTAGACTTTGGGATATTATGTTTTGGAGCATACATTCATAGTCAACACAAATGTATGAGTGTTATCCGGGAATAGTGTCCACTTGGATGCTACTATTCCCACTAAGATGGGTGGCTATCTTAGAAACAAACAATCAAAGTCTACTGTTGTTTCCTTTTATGAAAATAGATGAGAGGAG
>APFE030271252.1:58366-71756 GCA_000404065.3 Pinus taeda | reverse complement strand
ACCACGTATTTACTTGGAAAAATCATGTGAGCACAAGCTACAATGTGGGCAAATACGTGGGCAAACTCATTGGCATACTCAATCCCTTGATTGTGCAAGATCTGATGCACCACTATAGTCACAACTGATAGCAATCTGATTCTCTAACACCTGTCCCTGCTGAACTGAACATGCACTGACATGCAACTGAGTTAACTGATGTATTCATTTGTTGTATTATGAGTTAATAACTTGTGAATTAATTAATAACTAATTCACCCAACTCATCTCTAGTCTATTTTCCAGTTAGACTAAATACAACCAGTTTAACAAAGCTAAACTGAACACAACTCCATCAACTGCACCTCCAGTCCACTAAACTCAACTCACTTGAGTTCTACCTGAAGTCCTGCATGCAAATATTAGTCATCCCATAGGTAACCACGTATTTCCTTCTGGGATCTGCATGTACCACATCCGTAGCTCATCCTGAAGTGCTCCAAGAGAATAAGACAAAGTTTATAGTCTAAATATTATTATGAGCTAATAATATTTGACTTTCTATATTTAGACTGAGCAGTCACTCCACTGTGGTCTAAAAACAGAAGTCCATCTATTTTTCCAACTTGATCAATCATCCATAAACAGCAACCTGCAATCCATAGACATGATCCATATGTCTAAAAATAGACATAGTCTAAAAATAAACTTGCGCCAAAAATAGCCTGCGAGCCCACTTAGTGAAGGCGACTCTTTTCACTAAGCTCCATCATCTTGTTGCAATCTCAACAAAATTCAGATGCTTGATGAGGAAGCCCACGATGTTAGCAGTACCAAGAAAGAGGAGAAGAGGGCTGGATGTGCTGGCAGAGGTCTCAGAGCACATGAACTAAAGGGAAGATGGTCAAATATTTTGTTGCATGGGGACATGCAACAGCTTCACAGTGGGGGTATGTTGAGCCCTGAACTTGCATATCTCCTACACACTTTCCTAAACTTTTTCCATTCACCTGGACCTCCTAAGCTATCAACATCATTGCATATTAATCATAAAAGAGCATTTAAAGTGGTTTTTTAACTATGTCTTTATGTTTGCTGTTTGAATTAGATTTTTGCTTATGAGCTGCAGAATGCAGCCACTTTCCGCAGCTGGTTTAACTTTCCACAGCTGTTTTTGTTAAACTCCAGGTTGCAAGTGTCATTAGGCAAAGCAAGCCACATGGGCAAGTTGGAAATGACTTGGACATAGATCAAGTCCTATAGATTTAGACGGATTCATCAGGGAAAGACGTGGTCAACGATGGTCAAGCGGTGGTCAAACAGGGGAGTCCTACGGAAACAGGACTCCGTTTTCAAACACGTGAAGATTTTCATGGTCGTTTCTAGATCCCTGGAGGCACGTTGACACCTGTAGGTTGCCCCACGATGTGGATCCAACAGCCGTTTTCAATAGACTGCATAATCTCGGCAACCATGATGCTAAATCCATGGATGTTGTCTTTTACATGTCCTCTGTCAACGTAGTTCATAGGAAAAAAATTGTGAGTTTCTTGTTATAAATAACGCATTTCCAAACGCATACAGTTAGTCTTTTTGCTTATGTAATTTTACTGTTAAGTTGCTGTGCCGAGACACTAGTCCCACTATGATAATGTTGTTTTGAAATATAAAGGAAGAATCTGTTTCTACATGATTGCGTGAGCGTAATTCTTGATTGATAGATGTTGACCGAGGTTGTGCAAAGGGCCCCTGCACACTGAGGTTTAGTTCTTTTATTGCTATATAGCTTTATGTAGTGTTTCTTTAATTCCATTGCATATATTCCACAATTATTCACTTGTGTATATTTCTTTGGCTATGATATTAACACTTCACTCTTGTTCATGATATTACAAGCTTTGTATAGTACTGTTAATGCTGATTAGTGGGTGTGTACGTTTCAGGATAGAAGTAGGCCCAGGCACTTTTACACATTTCCTTTTGCAAAAACTAGTGACATGGAATCAGTCTTTCTGCTGACTTGCTTTTCTTTTTTATTCCAGTTTAGTTTCGTTGATTTCAGTTTAGTTCATTTGATTTTTTAGACAGTTTAGAAATCAACTTTCTCAAGTTATTGATGATTACCTCCGAAAACCATAGCTTAGACTACCTGGCGAGCGGTCAGACTATGAATGATGTGATTTGATTTTAGTTTTACTTTTCTGCAATTAGACATCAGATTACTCAAGTTGTTAATGATTACCTCCAAAAGCCATAGCTTAGACTACCTAGCGAGGGGTCAGACTATGACTTGATGTGATTTGATTTTAGTTTTACTTTTCTGCAATTAGACATCAGATTGCTCGAGTTGTTGATGGTTACCTCCGAAAGCCATAGCTTACACTACCTAGCGAGGGGTCAGACTATGAATTGATGTGATTTGATTTTAGTTTTACTTTTATGCAATTAAACATCAGATTGCTCAAGTTGTTGATGATTACCTTCGAAATTCATAGCTTAGACTACCTGGCGAGGGGTCAGACTATGAATTGATGTGATTTGATTTTAGTTTTTACTTTCCTGCAATTAGATATCAGATTGCTCAACTTGTTGATGATTACCTCCAAAAGCCATAGCTTAGACTACCTGGTGAGGGGTCGGACTATGAATTGATGTGATTTGATTTTAGTTTTACTTTTCTGCAATTAGATATCAGATTGCTCATGTTATTGATGATTACCTCCGAAAGCCATAGCTTAGACTACCTGGCAAGGAATCAGACTATGAATGATGTAATTTGATTTTACTTTTATTAGATCGCAATTTTTGATTTGTTTGAAGTGCAATAGCTTAATTCATTTTTTTCTATTTAGACAGCAGCAGGGATAATGGTTTCGTGATCAATAGTTCATTTCTTGTTTGACTTAAGTAGCAACACATTTTCATTTTTGTTCGGGTATTAATTTCATCATTAGTATGTTCTAAGACCCTCTGGAGTGTTAAGATCTGGAAATCACTATAAAGGAAATAATTGCCTTAAAATCTATATCCATACTTGCCTTCTAGAGTTTTCTTTCACATTAGGAGACAAACAAAGATTAAAACCCCCAAAACAAAATAAAAATAAAAAACGACAAAAGTAAGAAATAGGTTATCTTGCATATATAGTGCGCCACACTTCATCAGCTTACGAATCCCAGATTGATAATTAATGTAGCAATTTAGGACATACTAAATTGACCAAACAGATTGTTGAAGGTGTTGGGGGTGTGTTAGGGTCCCACCCTAACCCCCTTATCTATGTAATGGGACCACGTCATAGTTAAGAGTCAATAAAGCCCATATTAATAATTGTAAGTGGTTAATCCCAATTAATAAAGGAACCACAGTTAGTTGCAAATGGGCCAACAGTATTAGTAATAAGCGGTATTGACCCGTGGTATTACTTGTAGGAGTTATATATAAAGGATAGTAACTCCCTGCGAGGAGCATCGTGTCTTATTTTTGTAATCGAGCTCCGCTCTATTGGAGGTTGCCCCCTCGAAGAGGCAAGTGAACATTTCTCTCTGAATAATAAAGTCATTTCCATTCTGTGTTCTCGGTCTCTTTTCTTCGCATATTCTGTATTTGGGTATCTTTTGCAGGTTAAGAAACATAACATTCTTTCTCCAATATATTGATCCATTCATTTCTTAACATGTAAGCACTCGATCTGAAACATGCAACTTCAACTGGATCAACACATGAGAGCCATTATCATAAGAAATATACATGCATAATGAAACACAATCATCATATCACATAGGGACATAAGATCTCTGGTGGAAAACCCCCCGTGGGGGAAAAATCCACCCTTGTTGTTGCTGTAGTGCTCAATATATGATATTATCTATCAATAAAATCATTACATAGAGAGTGAAATATGAAAAATATTTGGAAGGGAATATGATCTCCATCTCATGACTCTATATAATCCTATTTGATCAACAAGCCTTACCCAACCACCATTGAACTCACAACTCTACAGACTCTATCTGATAAAAAATCCTTTCCCAAGAACCATTGGACTCACGACTCTACATAATCTATATGATTTACAGGACTTTCCTAACCTCCATTGTAATTATGAAGATATTTGTTCTCAATCCTTGTATTGCTGGAGCTCCCACCCCAATTCTTTATAAGGTTAACCTTTCAAACATTTTTAAATTGTAAAACTAGAGATGTTCAATATGAACATCACAATAGAAATATCATCATAGCTCAAAATATCAATCACTAAATTGATCTGAAATGATACTCCTCTCTCACATTCATACACCATTCTCAATTCACATAGCCTCAATACATTTTCTACAAATAAACTAGATGCAAAAACTCAACAGTGCATACATAACAACCATATGAAATACATGTAACACTACTGCAACTAATCTATCACAATCATATGAACTCAAACAATAATACTTCACCTGCAGTCACAAATGCATTAGCAAAACCATTGTAGCTCTATCACATAACATAGTCTTCATCCCTGCATACTTATGTCTCTACTATAACCATCCCTCCATGCACATTATGCTTCAAGCAAATCACACTCCTCACCAATGTCTCTCCAAAAAACTATAACATATTTCTCACTCAAGATAACCAACCAAATGGGCATCCTTTCTCCACATATTTGTAGTTTCTGAAAATGATTAAATCAATTCCAATATTGTAGTGGAGCTCTGTCCATATGGTGAAAGTAGTTTGGTTCAATGCATCTTGACTCAATCAATCCACTAAATTCATTTACTGATGAATATTCCCTTTTATTCACCTTATATAATTCCAACAATTTTTTCCAACCTTTACATGAAGTGTCCCGAACAAGACATGTCAGAAAAACAATTAAACACCTAAAGAGCATGAGAAATGTAGAGAAATTCTTTTGAAACAACCTAGTCACTCCCATAACACAATATGGATTCTATTGGAGCTCCATTTTCTCCCATAGGTTGGCCTCCATGCGACTAAGGACCTAAAACCGCTCCCATGAATCAACAAGCATGCGACTAGGGCAGAGGATGGTCAAACCTCAGTCAACTCAGCTAAAAAAATACCGAAACTTCTCCTAGAGCTTGAAAATCCTTTGTAGGTCCTCTGGAAGTCTTTGACACCTCTACAATAATTCACTAAGTCACTGCAATATCAACAACATCATCACAATTCAAATTATGTTGACTTCTATGCCATGCATCAACTACTTCAACACTCAAACCATCAAACTTCACCGCAACTACTCCAACCTTTGTAACCATCAATGACATACCCTACAATTCATCATACAAGCTGAAAACTATCCATACACACATAGTAACATAGTAATGACTTGAAAATCTCCAATATTTTCAACTAGGTGTAGCAGCTCCACATCCTTCCAAGGCATTCACACACAAGTCAACAACCTGCACTAAAAACTGCAACCATCAAGCTAGGTCTACAACCAATGCACAATCTAAGTACCATCTGATTAGCATGTGCATAATGAAGTTGACATCAATTTCATCCACCCAAATAAGCCATAATTCCAACTAACTCCCCCTTTGGCATTGATGGCAACCTCAGCTGAACCAACCAACTAGCCTCTAAAAAACTCCTCATTTACTCCCCCTTTGACATCAATGGAAAAGGGCCTCATCCAAATAACCATAGCTAAAGTAGACACTACTTCACCTGGACACTAGATATGTCTCAACAAGTAGAAACAACCATAATCATCCACATAGTGTGGGAAACACCATACCATAACTAGTAAACATAACATCACATCATATACATAATCATGGTCGAATCATAATCAGACGATAACAACACTCCTCATAGTATCATGAAAAAAAATAATATCAGTAATAACTCTCTCTCCTGAAGCAACAACAAACTCTCCATGAACAACACTCTCAACCATCATAAACAACATATCATAACCATCAGCAACATCAATATAATACGAGCATGAACACATCATAAGAAAAAATAAAAACAACATCACTTATCTGAGTAGCACCAACTACATCAACCTCACTCTCATCCAAACCAATGACAACATGAAAATCAAAATGAGAATCATATCCACATAAACATCACCACCACCAACAACAAAACAACTGATCAACATCATAAAGCAAGACTACACTACATCCATAACATAGTGTAGATAATGGCAACAACATCCTCCCATGCAACAACATATCATAACCAAAAACAACAGTAGCTAGGCATATGATGACCGTAATCAACAATATAGTGTGAAAAACAACACATAATTTCCTCCATGTGACAAGTAGGAGGGTATTCCAAAATAACCAAGTACTATGACTCATAAATATTGAAATGAAATTACATGGCTTCACAATCCAAGTACATTGCTACAAAAATGATAGACTATGAAAATTATTCATCAAAATTGGAATATGACTCTTCACCTGTAGATGAACATCACTCAAATGAATCTACCAGTGATACATGATGTTTCATGACTACAAAATAATTCTAAAAGCCCACATGTTATAGAAATTTTTGGGCACTGCAACCCCAATCATAAATGTCCATAAATTGAGGATTCCTAAGTCCCTAAAAGTGTTCCTTCACTACCTAAAGGAACAAGGTCAGCTGATTACATCATCTCCCAGAAGTTCTCCACAGAAAACTGCTTAGAAATGGTAAAAAATGGACCATACTGAATGCCCACTACAGAGGGTGCGATGCATACTAGATGGCCCCTCTGTAGGGTGCGATGGGCGAGAATGGAGAAATGGCAGAGACATTTTGTGAGGTGGAAGACCATAGAATCTTCCAGAAACTTCCCCTCTGACACTTGCCTCTTTGATTTCGACCAGGGATGAGTAAGATATCATCAATTTAACTATCAGAGAGAGGACACTAATCAAAATCCCAGAAGCTGACTCTCCACCCTACAATCATCTATATATGGATCCCTCATCACAGAGATCCAGAGGCTGGAATCTTGTATCTTGTAGAGAAGTGCTGTTGGTTTTCTGGTGTAACATCATAGTGTTGGGTGATCTAAGATTTACTTGAGGTGAATAAGGGCTTTCTTCCTGGAGGATGATGCTGGGTCAGAAAAATTGGTTGTAATCCTCTTTCTATTCTTGATATTAATAAAGCTATTCAAGTTTTCCTCCACATTCATGTATGTTTGATTGTATATGCATTTGTGTGGTTAGTACATATTTGGTCCTGTGTTGTTTACGAATATAGATCTTTGTTCTTTGATAGTATTATGCTGCTTTGATTCCACAGGTGCTCTCTGAAGCTATGTAGACAAAGAAGGAGCAACAAAGATCTATCGAGAAGGAGAGGAACCGAGCAAGGAACCAAGCACAAGACAAAGGTTGGTGTCCTCTGTTCCCCTCTTGTCCATTTTTCATAAAGGAAAATGAAAGTAGTTTTAACTTGTTTGTTTCTAAGATAGCTACCAGTCTTAGTGGGAATAGCAGCT
This sequence comes from Pinus taeda, assembly GCA_000404065.3. Taxonomy (NCBI): domain Eukaryota; kingdom Viridiplantae; phylum Streptophyta; class Pinopsida; order Pinales; family Pinaceae; genus Pinus; species Pinus taeda. The sequence goes on along the minus strand of APFE030271252.1, from coordinate 64,294 downwards.
CTAAGTGGACACTATTCCCAGTAACAAAATGGCGACTCCGTTGGGGAGCGAATATATTGTTTGTTAGTCTATTTTTGTTTGTTTTATAAACTTCCAGATGGAGCCTGAAGTCAAGCCAGCTAGACTTCGAACTACATTTGCTATGCAAGTGCAAAGTAGATCAATGCTGCTTGAATCTATCTCCGAGTTTTGTTTATAAATTGAACAATCGATCTGCAAACACTCTAATTTCCCTAAGTGGTGGCTCTAGTAACCTCCTTAGATCAACCCCTGTGATTTATATTTACTGAACATCACTTACTTGGCCTAAATCCCTGAACTAAACTGCAAATTGTGATCAAAGACTGGATAAAATTCTCGCACTGGTACCATCACACCCTCCCTTCAAGGCAGTTTGTATGCATCGCACTTCCCATGTGTAGTAGGTGCGATGCATACTGGATTCCCTGTGTGACAGGTGCGATGGTCAGGGAAGGTTAATTTTACCTTCAGACTTTGGTTTTTCTTCACTCTTTTCAGTTCTATTCAGGAGTTTTGCTATTTGTGGTCATTATATCTCTGTGGAAACCCCCTTCTCTTCCATCATTCCACCTCCATTGTGCAAAGAACTGTAAGTGTTTTTATGTATTGTGCGCCATTTCTAGTTCTCTTTTACAAAGAAGTAGCGTAATCAGACTGTCATTTCTTGATCTGAAAGTGTCGCAAGTGTCGTTTTCAGTCATAGAAGAGAATCCCATTGTTCTTGATAGTCGATTGTACTATTACTCTTGTATGTGATTTGAATTACTAGTTTTTCAAGTGTCAAAAACAATTTTCATTTCGAAATCGCAAAGTGTCGTCCTTATCTTCACTTCATTTTGAAAAAGAAATTTGTTAGTATTGTCGCTTTGGAAAATAATTCAGATTTGCATTTAGCGTTCTTCTTGTCATTCATACATTAAGAAGGCTGAAAATAAATACATGCATGTGCATTTGCATTGAGACTGCTTGGTTTGATTTAGGACAGTGCATTTAGTGTGTGCCTTGTGCTCTTTGTTGAAAGACCCTCAGTTCTCTTTCCTTAGTAGCTATGATTTTCATTGCCGAAAGAAGATTAAACATTTGTTTATCATCTTAGACTGCATTTTAGGAATTGTATACACATCACGCGGTGAACCTCAAAGGCAAATTTTTAAACAAGATCAACTATAAAATAAAATTAATGAATCTAAAAAACGCTTTGGAACCTAACACACAACATCTAGAAGTATAGGCTAGAGACGTATTCTGGCGTCGTAAAACCTGGTAACTGTTGTTTTCATTGTTGGTTGGGTGATTCCTCCACTTTGAGACGACAAGTGCCAGTACAGACTTGTGCTCCCACGTACCGTCGAGTATATATTGGGAGACCACAATAGGCTATATCCTTATCCTTAGGAAGTCGTGTATGCCAACCTATTGATCGCAATGCACTGAACACAACATTCAGGAAGATTGAATGTCGTACCGTAAAAAGTATTCTGCAGTTTTGCGATTGGTTTGGTAATCCCTCTGCCTAGATTTCTAGAGAAGTGTCTTTCGTTCCTTTTCAAACTCCTTAAAGGAAAAGGTCCATCTGAGCACTTGTCACTTCAGGCTCATTAAAAATTGAAGGCGACTAGAGCCATATTTTGTTTTTTCTCGACTCTCAAAAATTGAAAAAAACAAGTTGTGTCAAAGCATCTAAAATTTATTTTAATCAGAATAACATCACAAGTTCCCTTGTTGGTCTTTAGGTTGAGAAAAATGGAGTCTACCAACCAAGGATTTCCCCTTGGAGGAAATCCTAGTCCTTTCTCCTCTTGGGGAGATGTTGGTGCACCCCATATGGCCACATTGTCACTTCCAGGGTTCACGATTGGTTTTCCCGTATGGCTCTTCTCTACCTCTGTCGTTCAAAATACCATAATTCCTTAACAGTCGAGTAAGCAACTAGGTGATACTAGAGTTACCCCCCAACCTTCCACTTCATCCGTTTCTCCCTCTCCTCCTTCATCTTCGCTTGATGAAGCTGGTAAAGCTAAAGATCAAGTAACTGAGAAGAAGAAGAAGCGAAAAGAAAAAAAGGAAAAGAAGAAGAAGGAGCAAAAAGCAAAAGGGGGAACCATGTGTCGTCTAGCGAAAATCCTCACACTGCACCGTATAAACCTAAATCTCCATATGTCATTTGCAAAGGAGATCACTATCATCTAGATTTTCCTTGCATCCCCCGGATCTTAAGGGACTGGTCTCCTCGTTTGCACAATCCGGTGTCGTCAACATCTGATGATCATGTTGAAAGTACATCGTCAACCAGTGAAAGCGAAGTATCTGGACAAAAAAGGAATCGCAAATTTCCTTGTAAATTGTGTGAAGGCGATCACGCCGTCCACCGTTGTCCCTTCCTAGACAAAGCCAAAAGAGTTTTGGATGACCGTCCTGCTTCACCGCTATGGCTCCCTCCTAGATATAAGAAACTCTTGCCGAGTCCACCACTGGTTGAAAATCCGACCAACACGTCGTTGTAGTTTGTGGAAGCATCTACCATTGAAAATGAACCCTTTGAATCCATACCTGACGAAAGTCAAAAGGTCGAGGCGCCAGTTGACCCGGTTTTGCCTTCAGAGGGATCATCTTCGAATGATACTGTCACTAAAGAGAAAGAGAACGACACCGTTCAAATTCTTTTCATAAACACAAACTCCGATGAACTTGGGGGCAGTCTACCCATTCCTTTACCGCAAGAAGGAAGTTCATCAAAGTCGTATCTGGCCGTCTATTCGGTCCCACCTCCAAGCAACCTAGTCGTTTCCTTCGATTGGAATCTACTAGGCAGACCCCGTTTACCAGCTAGTGTACCATTCTGAATCATTGTACAAGCTTACAGAATGGTCATGGCTGGTACCACCATAGATGAAGGGGCTTCTGTGAGTATCATTTCCTCAACTTCTTGGAAAGCGCTTGGTTCGCCATCGCTTATGCCTGAAATGAGAAATCTGACAGGCTTTGACAAAGGAACCATTCGACCATTAGGGATCCTTCCCAATGTGCCCATTACTTTGAGAAGGAAAATCGTTCACATGAACATGATGGTAGTCCAAGGACCCCTATATTATGATCTACTCCTTGGGGTGACTATATTTATTGCATGGGAGTCGCCTTCTCCTCACTCTTTAGAGTAACGTGTTTTCCACATGAAGGCAGAGTGGTCAAGCTCGTAGACTAGCTGTCATTCCCCGGTTCACACATAGAAAATAGTCAAATGCCAACCCTAAATGGTCTTTTCATGCAAGGAATGTCTCATCGATCTCCAGTCCATCCACATGATGAGCACGAGTGATTTGGGAGGATATGGCTGAAACCTGGGGGCATGCACCCTGGCCTGCTTCGGCAGGAAAACTCTAGGTATAAAGTAGGCTTCCGCAGAGGAAGATGACTGGTCTGACACCCGTCCTTATAGGAAAAGAGAGGTAGACCATAATAAGATTCCCTCGTCAAGGTTAGGAGGTTGGGATTTAGAACCACCCTGGTCCAGATGGAGTAAGCCAGGAAGTGTTTTTATCTACGATGTGGATGGAAACTATCTTGCAAAAGTAAGAGCTTCTATATGATAATTTGGAAAATTTTCATTATACCTGGGGGCATGCAAACCTTTTTGCATGCAAGCAAAGAGCAACCATTTATTTTTTAAATTTGTAGGTCCTCTAACCCTTTAAACTCTTAGGATTGATCGTTTCCTAGCTTTCATAAAGAAAGGATTTGGGGCAAAGCTTTAAAAGGTGCAAGCTCCATAAAAAAATGGCATCTTAGATGAGATATCCTTATTATATGACTGGCACGAGCAGTTTTAACACAGAATTCAAGCTCGTTAAAAAATAAACATAAGTAATGAGCAAATGTTTCCCCATAGTTTAAGCTCATTAATAAATGAACCGATCCCCGCTAAATAACCATTATGAATGCATTATCATCAGCTTTTGAGCCTTGGTCGTGTTCTCATCATCACCTCCACTCTGTTTTAGCCGATCATTCGCCTCCATTTGATTGTTTACCCCTTTCAAGGAACATCTACGAAGAGTGATTCTATTAGCCATCCTTGTGACACTGCCGTGATTGGAAAATTCCAAACCTTACCTGGAATCAGCCGCTACCTGAAATCATCACTCGTTCCTTGGAAAACGAGTCTACTTTAAGCTCTTTTCAACTGACTCATAAAATATGAAAATATTGCCAAGCAATTAGCCTCTCCGGCTCGTTAAAGTCATCGGAAGTGCTATCCCTCCTCTAGATTTTAATATGTTTGGACTTAAGGAATTATTGCACAAAAAGATCGAGCGCTTGTCTTGTTCGGCTCGTTAAAACTATCGAAATTCATCCCTTTCGTATTATTTTACGCTTTTTAGGACTTAAGGATTTATATGATGAAAAAGAATCATTGGAGTTTCCTTTCCATCCCTTTCAGACTCTCTAAAATTGAAAAGGACTGAGTTATCTTTGTCGTTAAACTCGTTAAAAACCTAATAGCGACAAACTTGTCCAAATGGACGAGAACGAGTTTCACTGTCGCTAGGCTCGTTAAAACATAGTGACAGGTTCGCCCGAAGGGCGAATTATAGAACAACCATATGTTATCCTCCTCAAGCTTGGCAAAAATAAAGAGGTACTGGTCAGCAATGATTGGGGAAAATTAGGAAGAAAACTTGAAGAAACTTTATTGGAAGCAAGTCGCTCTTGAACATGACACTTTCTCTTCGCATCCGAGTCGAGTTGGGTTGTTCTGTTCACTGGTCATATCACCATTGGTCCATCACACCGTCCATATTTGGGGTTAACGCTACCAATCCATCATCAGTGTCATGGATATGTTCAAGAGAAGTCGCTCAGAGAATTCACCTGTGTCTCGTCCGCTGCAATACATTCACGCTCCATTCTTTCATGACCACACCTTGAACCTTGTATCATCATATCGTTTTCACATCCAAAATCATTTGCTCTGTTCCATGTCGTAGATGTGGGATTCATTAAGGCCCTCCTATGGCGGGTCACTTCTTGTCGACATCAGCTCATTATCCAAGAAGTTGACTTAGGAACACCCCCTTTCAGAACTTTGAAGCTTGCATGCCTCAATGGCAAGTTTCTCACTTTCGGCAATAGGTTTACATCAATGGCCTTCGACCGAGAGATTTTGTGTGGTGTTCGACACCAAGTCCTTTTTCACACCATGAAAATTGTACTGTAGTACCTTGAGGGTCATTATCATTATTGGTGACTCGTCTCGTGCCTGTTAATAGCTTACATCATTGGCTGGTAATCAGGTGATGTCTTTCCATGTTCGATTCCAGAACATTTTTCACATGGATTGACTTGTACTCCGAGTGAAGATGGAACGAGTTTTGAATACCCCGGATCTAGTTTCATCCATCCGGGTTGCGATATATTCAGGAATATAAATACATCAAATGTACATCATTGCCGAACAGATGATCATCAAAATCAAAGGATGATGACTCCGTCCGAATCATCAGTCTGCTACACAGATGGTTGTCTGTCCTATGTACATGAAAGTGAATTTATAAAGCTGAGCATGGGAATGCCCACCTCAGCTAGATCATGAAAAATATTATGAAGATAATGTATTGTATTGTATCTTATTACAGATCGCCTCCCAGCTCGAAAAAACTTTGGATCCTCATGGTAAATCATTTCACCCGACATCAAAAGATTAACAACCTCATGCTTTAGGGGGCAACTGTTATAGACATTTTTAGGCACTGCAACCGCAATCATAAATGTCCATAAACTGAGGGCTCCTAAGTCCCTAAAAGTGTTGCTTCACTACCTAAAGGAACAAGGTCAGTTGATTACATCATCTCCCAGAAGTTCTCCACAGAAAACTACTCATAAATGGTCAAAACTGGACCATACTAAATG